>CAIGRP010116819.1:0-29137 GCA_903798385.1 Fraxinus cuspidata
AGGATTTTGGGACGGGTCATGACATTTACTGTCTCAAAAATCAATTCCAATATCTCTGTATCAAAAGGTATGTATCTAATCTCAAAATTATTGATTATAACTCTATATGGCTTTCTCAAGAATCAATTATTATTGCCATGGATGCCGTGTGTGCTGTCAAGAAGCAAGGCCACACTCTCTATAGTTCGGTAGTTAGTGTATTATGGTATGGACTGCTCAAAATTCTGAAGTTAGGTTTTCATTTACTGCTCTGTTCATGAAAATGAAAAAAGAAAGACTCTAATTAAAAATATGTTGTATGTGGAACTAAAACTATTTTATCTAAATTTAAATACGTTACACCTCAATTCTTGTGGTTCTTTTAGCTCATTTAACAGAAAGCTATAGTGTATATGCGTTCCTTCCAGTTACCTATTTATGTTATTTTTGGATTTATGTTACTCATTGAAGTAGTGTTAAAATGCACTAAACTGTGATAATGCTACAATTAAGACAGAGACAGCAAAATTTTGGGTATATTCGTTACTTTTCTAAGTGGGTAAAATCAGATTAAATCATCCGCTAAATAGGATTACAAGCTTAACGTAGACTGGTTCTTTAATTTATCTTAAGAAAAAGTTCGTTAAAATGGGTGGGAATGGAGCTCAAATGACATTAGTTGAAACTTGTAAACCTATCAGCACAATTATTTTTTCTCTCTCTGAAGTAGATAACCAATTTGTAGAGAGTAAGATGAAAGAAAAGATCTGATGAACTTTGTGATCGTATACTGATCATTTTTTCAAGCAGCTTAAATAATAAAGCTGACCATTAAATTTTAAATGTTAGCATTTCGCAAGTTTAGTTCCCATGGAAAAAGTACCGTATCTGGAAGAACAATAACTATTTCCTTCTTTGAAACTAAATTCATCCCAATACCATGAAATAAAAATCATTAGCAAGTAGATCCCCATAAATAAAAAAAGTTACAATCTCAGGAGTCTTAACACATAATTATTTAACAATTCCAACATTACCTTAACCTGGCTCTCTCCTTTGACCTGTTTTCCCCACCCATGATGTAGCCAGGAATGAAAATGGTGCAACAACGTTAGCAAGTTTTAATATACCTACATGCACAGTTCATATATTGGTACAAGGACCAACACTGTTACTAAGTTGTCATTGATATTGGCACTAATAATTTGAATGGGAGGATTAGTCATTGTTTTGATCTTCCACTGGAATAGTTAATCTAAGGTCACAAGTCATCTAATGCTTCACTAATAAATTCAATTTATGTATCATGCATGTAGCAGAAAACTCTGTTCTATCAACTATCTTGAACTTGTAGAGGGGATTTTATATTTTTTTGTGTGACAGAATTCATTAAGATGACCCCAGATTCAATGGGAACAAGGCATTGTTGTGTGTGCATGTGAAAGTTGAAAGCTTTCAGCTATATGTCCTCCAGTCATCTAGAAATCATCTGCAACCAAGTATATTTTTAATTCATATTCTTGAATGGACGTACACGAAGAGATTCATCTCCTTGGGTATTTTTGGTTCTTGAATTTAGGAATGGCAAGTTAAGCATCAAGATGGTCCCCTAATGGTTGTATCAAGAGCATGAAGAATTGGCAAAACTTAATTGTCCTGGTCTGGATTATACTTCAGTTGAAAAGTACTAATCATCTCATCTCAATGTGACTTTAGAGTGTTTCTCTTTTTTTGCAATGTGCATTCTAGTTTGACATTCTTGTGCTTCTTTCTCTTCTGTTTTTTTATAAGTTGGTTGGTATATCTCTTTGCTGATTTTGTTTGTACATTATAGAGCCAAAAAATATATATTCTTATGTTCATGGACTGTTTCTTTTGGTAGTCCATCTCATTTTAGGGGATTGGACAAGTTCAAATCTTCTATGTATATTCCCTTGTAAAGGATCACATGATGGCCAAAACACATTTTTCTTTTTCAAATGGAAATCCATTGTCATTACACGAGTATTGTAGTGTACCATTTTTTTTCCAAGTATTCCTTTATTCTCTAACTTACCGTGCACATCAATTTGTTTAATTTCACATAAAACCTGCCAGGTTGACCAGGTGCCAAAAGAAAACTGCACTTTGGTTTGAAAGTTGTTCAGTTGCTTAATCCATAGTCTCCTGTACCCATAGATGGTGTACACTCAGTTCTCATTCCATTAACCATTGATGCAATGAGCATCACAGGACCTACACAAGAACCATAAACTGGCCTCAATCTAATCCAGAAGGTTTAAGCAGTTGTTGCTCAAAAGTCTCTAATCAGCTGCTTATAAACAGCTTGCAATTTCCAAAGTAAAGCTAAAAATCTTGTATATCATTAAGCGGCATGTAGAAGTGCTTCAAGTACCTATTTGAAGCAAAATCAAGCTTAAGATCTATAAAATTTTGGAATCTAAAACTCCAGGCTGTTTCAAGGAGTTGTTAAGTTTGAAGGTTGATTTGACCGTTAAGTAGGCTACTAAACACAGAAGCTAGTTATTCCAATGTAGCTTGGCATGCAATCAAGAATTTTCCATCACTGCTTAAATACTCCAAATGAACTCTCAATTATATTCCCACAGAACTTTTGATAGAAATTGAAACATTCTCGTGCATCGCGAAATCTTAGACATCTTCCTGTCGGCTCCGTACGGAACTCCTGGAAATGGTATCGAATATCCAAACCTTTGTATGGAATCATATATCCCGGTCGATATTAGTACTACTTCAATGATCGCACTCGTCACAGAACATGCGCTTGAAATGAGTGCACATATGTGGGTACACGGAAACCTTTCCCAAGAGCTAGGACACAGAAACATTCCAACCTGCTCGTAGACATCAATATTAGCACTGTTTTGGAGATCGTACTCGTCACGGAGCATGTGCGTGAAATGAGTGAACATATGTGGGTACAATCGGAACTCATGAAAACACGTTTGTGGGTATGTATACAAATTTTGTAACATGAACAGATGTCCGCTTCGTATAAAAGGAAAAAGAAATCTTGGTTCATTTGAACTACGCAGGTAGTAAGGAACCATTCGTTCGGAAATGCAATAATATCTAAGCTACATTTCAATGTCCTCTTTGAGTTGTTGCATGATGACCTCGTCGTCAAAATTATCAGACTCAACGGAGTTTGGATGAAGATTGCAATGACGGTAATGATATTGTGACATGTATGTTTTTTAAAACAAAAAAAGAAAATATTATTTCACTTATGGCGAAAACTTGATTGTAGTAGAGGCACAAAGGGTTTTTTTGGCATAGAGAAATGTGTGTTCAATGAATTGGTCCATGAATTGCACTTGTATATATAGGCCCCTTAGTGGTGTTATTTCATAAATGACTAGACTAGTGCAGAGAGTCGAACTTTCTTTGAATATTTTGTTTGCAAATTGATTACAATTCTATAAAGGTGATAGTTATGATGGTTCACCTTTTTGTATTTCCCATGCAAAAGTACTAGCATGAGATAAGGGTAAAGTTCGTACAAGTACGAACAGTTAATAAAAAGCACAATCATGCTTCATGTACATGGTGGGGTTCACATAACCCCCATCGATAACTTACACATAAGGGGGCGGGTAATTTTTTTTTACTTTTTTATTGAGGTGGGCACGGACCCACCTCATGTGAGAGGGTGTAAACCCCTACCCCTGTACATTTGGTTTAGTTCCTAATGCAAAATGGGAAATTCAACATTATGAAAAAGTGGGAAAACAAGACAACAAGCTAAAACCAAAGAGGGACCAAACTAGCTAACATAAATATGCAACTGTTTAGATAACAGATTACCCATTGAAGGAAGACGACATGCAATAATGCCAAGGGACGATAAAGCGAACATAAAAGGTTCACTGGTCCTATCAACAAGACCAGTTGCATCGATTTCCGTGATATAGTCGTCAATCGAAAAGATCGTTTGATCTCTTTCTCCAAGTGAATGATTGTAGTTCCGGAGATAGGTCGGCCATTTGATCTACTGAAGTGGAGATCACACGTGTCCCATATTTTTTCTTGCCCTTTTTCCCAACATGATTTGGACTTGCGTTTTTCACTACTGCACTTGCTCGCTCGACAGTTCCTTCGATGCATTTGAATGACCAATATCTGGTTCATCACTAGAAGAACTACTTTTAAGAGGTACTGGCAGATGATCAGCGACTTGATCACTGTCGTCATGCACGCCGTACCCAACGTCGTGACAACTTGGTCAGGGTCAAAGCGTACTTTCTAGAATCAAATGTCTCACCGAACAAACGACTCGATCATAAATTTCTCCAACGTCCTTATTTTTAAATCTATTGTACTTGGGGTTTTCCAGCGAACAACAAAAGTGAAAAAAGCACAAATGAGAATAGCTACAAAAAAAAATCAAACGTTTTAAGAACAAGGCACAAGGGAAATTGTGTAATTCATATGGATAACGAGAGTAAAGGATAACTGAATGAGCAACCAAAATCATCGGAAAACCACGTTGCAAAGTCTTCAAGCAAAGGACGAGGCAAGTGTATTGGTAACTCTGCTATATAAAAGAAAGACAGTGGACGTGGGCAATAACCTTACAGGTAAGATACAGGACAATGACCTTACATGCAAGCAAACAATAACATTTTCCAAACAACCTCTGATGAAGAATTAAGCAAAATGTACAGGGACAGAACCCCTATACCCTTTCACATGAGGTGGGTCCCACTTAATAAAAAAGTAAAAAAAAGAAAAGAAAATTACACACCCCCTATGTGTGAGTTATCGGTGGGGGTTTTGTGAATCCTCTCCCTGTACATTGTCTTATGAATTAGCTACGTTTAGCATTTTAAATATTTTTCAATACATGTCATTTATGGTGTAGTTCATGTTATGAAAATCAACTTCCTTTCGTATAAACCCAATGTAACAACACTAATTGAACTGCAATCAAACAACGTGAATCAGGAATCGTGACTCTGTAAGGTAAGGCAATTGTGCGGGAAGCCAAAAAAAAGTGTTTAGTGAATAAAGTCTTTTTTTTACCTTGGTTTTTCTATCCCACCACTTCTCATCAGCCACCACACGATTATCGATTGTTCGATCATACTCCACGCCTGTGCAACGTAGACGTTCGAACAACATCTTGTGATCGAACCACATCTGCTACTAACGATTTTTTAGTTGGGAGATTGTCCAATTCTTGTTGGCCTTTTGGTTGAAAAGCGAAGAATGTGGTCCAGTCGGCCTTTATGAAGTATTTCCCGTGACGATGACCTTCTGCCACAGCCAATTCACATGCGGCCGTGACAATCTTATGCTCCTTCATTGCTCATTCCACCATTCTACGCATTGACTCCTCCGACTGTGGTTCCACAGGCGATTCTCACGGCAGTTGAGACGGGTATAGCTCTACAAGAGCAAAAACAGGGAAGAGGATTACAAACATGAAAATGATAGTCTCTTAAACAAACAATACACAGAGACTAAAAAGAGAAGGTGTTTTTAACCTTGTGATGAGAATAGTTCCACTGATGACCTGGGAAGCCTTCTATTTCGAAAATGCCTACGAGCTTGTGCTTTGGTAGAGGATATGTAGAAGAATTGAGTAAATGATTTCGTTACTCACTTGAAAATGGTAGAGGAGAACCTCAAAGCTTTGCCATGTGTAAGCATCTCAAAGCCTTGCTAGATGCAAGCGGACATATAGCCTGAGCACTCGAAAGGCCATCTCTTCTAGATTAATGCTCGAGATTATTAGCTATACTATGTTGCTTGAGATACTACAATGTTCGGGTATGCACATCGAGTCTATAACTTGATAATCTAAAAATATCATTGCTCGAGATTACTGGGTATACTATGTGCTCGAGTATATACAGTTTATAACGATAATCTAAAAATATTGATGCTCGAAACTACTAGGTATATACCTCGAGTTTCTAACTTTTCGAGATCCTTAAGTTTCTAACTTGATTATTAAATCATTATCCTAAAAGTTGCTCGAGCTTAGCAACTTCAAGCTCCCCAAGTTTCTAACTTGATTATTAAATCATTATCCTAAAAATTGCTCGAGATCGATACAAATACAAATGATTTGATGTTCATTAAATGAGCAATGAAACATCGATATCAAAATAGCAATCTAATATTCGAGCCCTGATCGGGTAATATACTTGACAAAAGCAAAATATTCAAACCCTGATCAGGCAATCTACATAACAAAAATCAAATATACAAAATGATGATCGACGATGGATGGATCCTAGCCAAGGTCGTTGTTCGAGGGCATGTCCATGATGTCCTCATCATCTCCAACGTCAACCCCATACTCGATCATAGTCTCCTTAGAAGCTGAAAGCTCGAGACCATTAGTGACTTCAAGTACTGGCCGTAAACTGTCAGGGCTAACATCGGGGAGTTTGGCCCTAAAGTATGCTCGAGCTTGCTTGAAGGCATAATTATAAGATCCCAATGCATAGTTACCTTTGATCGTAGCAAGCTCTTTAGACCTTTTAAAGTCCTCGATCGACACAATTCGAGCCTTAGCTAGTTTAGATTCAAACTCCTTCATTTTTTGCTTCAGCTTAAGTTTAGCATCCTCAACCTCGTCCTTCGCCACTCTGATCTCATCACGAGCTTTGTTTAGCTCACCCTCGAGAACGACCATCCTCTAGTCTTTAGCTTGACGTTCAGCCTCAAGCTCGACAATCCTTCTTTCTCACATTCCACGACCTTGATCGGGTTGATTTGTCTTGTAAGCATCATCCATACCTCTCAGTGCCAATCCCCGAGCTACGCTCAAAGTCTAATAAAATGAACAACCCGATGAGCTAACTATCAAGACAAATAGGTCAAGGATATTTTAAATAGAACTCACCTTTACGGTTATGGACTCTAGCATGCTCATCCCTTCATCAACATCGACGTCTATTCTATAACGACCCACAATGCTCGGGATGAGCATGCACCTTCTATAATCCTCAAGCATTGATCCGTTGGGAGCACGGGCTCATCCTCGAGATCAATTACCTGAGGCGTCATCCTCACAGTAGAAGGCCTACTATCAGTCGGCAGGGGCCTTGACTGCAACTATTGGGACCTGATATCGAGCTCTCTTATTGCCCTTTTTTAACCCCGGGGCTCTAGCCTAGGGACCCTGGGGTTTTTTTAGGCTGCGGCATTGAGAACGGTTAGGTCAAATGTCATTTTGACCTCTGTAAAAGATAAAATAAAAACCAAGTTATTTACCCGAGGTTATAATCGATATAAACACAAAGGACAATATGATAGCACCCTACCCTCGATGCCTTTTTCATTTGCTAAGTTGAGAATATCGTCATCGATGAGGTGATCCAAGTCATAGGTAAGAGGATTGAGGTCCTCCAGCCTCTGTCTATCTCTCTCTAGCATTTCAAAAAGAACCTCTCTTTCCACTCCTTGAGAGCGCTCGGCATTTTAGGAATTCTAAATCTACCCCAGGCTGACAAGTACACAAAACAATTGAAGCTTGGAAGAAATTTAAGTTCGAAGACCATTCTTAAAGGGTTGAGCCTCGAGCTTATTGAGAGAGCCCGACAGGCTATAAAAAATAAGTTATCATCCTTCACCCGTTTGGTACAAGCTCGAGGCACATATTGTGCTCGACCAGGAACTCGACGAAGAAAAGGTAAAGGGGCCACCTCATCCCTTCCTTAAGGGCGTCTTTAAAAATAGTAAACTCCCCTTCCCCGTGCACTTGTATCCCTATCCTCGGGTCCCAGGGCACTAATATCACACAAGGGCATCAAGTCGTACTCATTTGCGATCTTGACAACCTTGTGTTCTTTATACCTAGATGGGAGGTCGAAGGAATTAATGATCGGCCTACTATCTAAAGGGATGGCCATTGGTACAAACATCGTCGGGTGTGAAACTAAACCCTGAGGAATCCCCACTAGACATCTCTAAGGAATAAAAACTTAGAAACTTAAATTATCTAGAAGTCACGAACTCTTACATTAATTCTAAACATGTGGTGGTCCGAGGAGTGTTGTGAGAGTATAAAGTGACAAATGGTGTGGGGTGGGGGATATTTATAGGAGTTTGAAGAAGTTAAAAGGTCTCATAATCCCGGTCGTCAATCTTATGACGCTTGGCCACCATCCAACGAAGGAACTCTTTGGCTCAAAGATCGAGGCCATGTGGCAACTTTCCATTCTTGAAGCTCCCCCTCGAGCCGAGCATTCTTTCCACAGGCTGACCATGCCTAATCAAAAGCTGATCATGTCTATCCTCGAAGGCTAATCATGTCTTGCCAAACGCTGGTCGCTCCTATTCTCGATGCTAGTCATGTCTCTGTCCAACTTCTCTCCAATATTGCTCGTTCCTGATGTTGTAATGTACATCACATCCCATAATCTCGCGTACGAGCCTCTGACATGGATGCACGAGGGCCACCGATGATCCCAATATAGGCATGACCCCGACCATGTTAACCCAAGGAACAATGTTGCCCATCCTACCGATTTTCACACTCACATCCTCAAGCACATTACCTTGGGGCACGTATATCTTCGGGCACATAAGGGAACATCCGCGCTACATAGATCTCGTCGGGAACAACATCCCGTTAGCTTGGGATCTCCTCGAGGTCATGTCTTAACCTCAAACCTAGCAAACTCCGATCTATTAGGACTCTCCTACGTGATAAGACTTATCCAATTCTTAGGAGTTTGAGTCATGCTATAAATATGCTACCTCTTCTTGAAATGATTCTACCACTGGAGTTTTATCTTTATCCAAACATATCGATAGTACAATATCAATCAAGTTGCAACTTCTAAGTATGGTAGAACTCCTAGCGATTTCATTAACTTAATTCTACCAGGAATGTACTACCTACCTCTATAAATACAATACTCCAATTCATTATCTACGTACATTTTCAAATAATTTTCAGCATATATTTTTCACAAATTCTCTCTCTAACTTAAAAATCGGAAGGACAACGAGGACACACATCGACGGCTTTGTTTCAGGTATCGGAAGATCTCGTTCATGCTAATTCTCAGTCATTAAACTCAAAAATCAACAGGTACGATTTTGGTAGCATCAATTTTTATTGGATCTTTATTATAAAGGGGTTGTTCATATTGCAAAATAGAACCATGGTAACGTTTTTGGTATATTGATCTTACAAAACTGAACGTTTTAATGTTCCCATCTAGTTCTGCATGATGATATATCCATTTTATGTGCCTTAATAGAACATGATATTAAATATTCATATGTGATTTTAATTATTTTTTTATTGAATGTTTCGTGCAGAAAGGGGGATAAAAGATTCGCTGCAAACAGTCCATTGATTGATTCCTACAAGACAAGCGTTGAGAGCTTTCTATGCGTCATTTCTATTCAGGTACACAATTGTTTCATCATTAACACATACATCTCTTTTCAACTTATGTGAAAAATTCGTAAAATCCCAGGAAAAATAATTTTTTTTTATTAGAAGACAAAAAGAGGTAACAAAAACCATTATTACACCATTGTTTCATCAACTCATACGTATCTTTTCAACTTTCCTTATATGAAAAACTCGTTGAATCACACGAAAATAATTTTTTTTTATTAGAACACTAAAAGAGGCGACAAAAACCATTATTTACTTTCTTACTTTGAAAACACATTCGTCTATATTTTCTTTATTTTTGCAACATTTCTGTGTTATGGTTAACTTTTTTAATTTTAGTTATTAGCAGTATGTTATGTGATCGTATTTGGATGTGGCGACGAGTGGATAAGGGTTTTCTTACAAAAGAATTTCTTAGGGGAATTGAAGAATTTATTGAATTTTCATATTCGCAGTCACAAGTATTTGATAAGATTAGATGTTCATGCTGCAAATGTGCCAATAAAGAGTTCCATAAGCAACACGATGTAAAACTTCACTTCACTTATACAGCAAAGAGTTTACCTATGATTTTGCAAGCACAATGTCACCAACTAATGGAGGATATAAATCTAGCCAATCAAGTCGGCAGAGATTCATTCAATATGGTGGTAGGGGATTTGCAAGTTAAGGATATGGTAATCACGAGGCTAATATTTCCAATCACGAGGTCAAAGATGAACACATGGATGATGAACTTTATCAAGTAGACATGTCTAGATCTAATAACATGGCCAAGGGTGACAGACTGACAGGTATATTTAAGTATATATCATTCAAATTATACTTAATGTTCCTTAGTAAGATATAAAGAGGAAACTGGACTTGATTATAGATAGAAGGAAACCTTGAGATAAAATGCATATGCATAATGCTTTGGATAGTAAGGGCACATCCAACTTTTTTTTATTTTTTTATTTTTTTAGATTTTTTAACAACAAATGCCGGATAGCTCGGCCAGCCACCTAGAAGTGAAAATGCCATCTTACGGTTGCAAGTACTTAGCCAATAGTGTTACAAAATTGTATAAATAAAGCTCTTATTATATAGAGTTGAAAAACATCAAAAGAACACAACAGATTATCAAGTGTATCAGCAGTGGGGTTAAAAACTAGCTCCAAAAACCTATCAACTATTCAATCTTCATTGATTAATAAAATAAAGATATGAAAAATGAATTGAATAGTGGAGCTATTGTACCTAGAAAATCTCAGATTCTACTTGTGAAACTGCAACGGCAAAAGGATTGAGGGTGGTGTGTAAGAGATCTTGTTGTAGCTTAAAGAATGGAGTAGTAGTGCACATTTGAGGTGTTTCTTTGATCTGCCACTTGAATTTACTTTCTTTATTTCACTTTTCTCAGTCTTGGTCTGCGACTAACTCGTGTATTCTTTGCTTTCTTTTAAATCCGAGCTCTAACCGGAATATATGAAAGCAAAAAGAATATCATCACTACATGAAAATCATTTTTGTTTCCTGCTACAACCCTTTTTATATGTGAGCTTAATGTTGAGGCTGTAAAAATTGAAAAAAAGGCTCACCTTTTACAGGGAGGGTTTAGTAAAAGAACTATTGTGAATCTCATATTTTCATTGTATTTTCTTGTGCTGCTACTTCTATCTACATTTGAAGAGAAGATATTTAATCAAGTGATTTGGGAAATAGTAAAATTGCTGTATATTTCATTAGACATGTCAATGCCAGAAGATTTTATATAAATGTGGGCTCATTTTCCATGTGCTCATCCACACGTGTGAATTGGACAGATCTTAGCTTACTTTGATTATTTGACCCATCAATGCGATTTTAAAGATGTTGTGTTTCTTATTTCGTTGTGCAACTTATCGAATTTTTCCTCATGATATTTTTATGTCATTTATGCAGTTTTGTTGAAACTTTTGTACCACGTGACATCACCGCATTTTGATGGCTCATACCCCATATTTTGCTTGATCCCACAACCCATAAGTGATGGTTTATGGGATCAATTTCTTGTAATTTCTTAGTGAGCATAATAGGAAATAATTTTTATTTTCTCCCGGCTACTTGTAAGGCTTTAGTCTAGTCCAAGTATGGTGCAGCGAGGGATGATCAGCTTGAGTTTGATCCTGATTCATGGATGGATGGTTCATCTAAGGGTCGTGATTATGGGTTTATTTCTTGACAACCAATCACACCCACTTCAGCTAGACATTGAGCACTTGAACGTAATGAACAGTTGAATAATTTAAAGTTAGAACTTGATAATGTGCGAAATATAATAGAAGAAAATAATGAAATGATTGACAATTTCATTGTACATCTTGAATGGTCGAGATGCGAGAAACGGTGCGAAGCATGCTTAGGAACTAAATAGTCCAAACTTTTAATTTTCTTCTAGCTTTGGATCACTGAATGATGATGTTTAGGCTTATAGTATTTGAAATTTGAAAGTTGATCGATGCAATAACTTAATCTATTAAAGTTTTAGTACATTTTGATAATTTTGATTATTTATTTATTTTGACAATATTGATTATAATTAGCAGGTTGTATAAATTTTTAACTATTTTTATTAACAAATAACAAATTAAGCTTCACCATGTGAAAAGTAGTAACCTCCGAAATTTTCATAGGTATTGATGCCGTATTAGAAAACACTTTCGGCAGTGGACTGTTCGTTGGTAAATATAACTTTTTATATGATAATACTTTTACCAATAGATTTTTCGTTGGTAATGACAAATATTTGTGTCAACGGAATAATTGTTATTATCAACTAAGATTTTTACCAATTTATTTTTCGTTAGTAATGAAAATATTTTTATCAATGATTTTTCCGTTGGTAATGATAAGACTTTTATCTAAAAAAAATCCGTTCTAAAAGTTTTACACTTTACTCACATACAATCTGTCGATAACTATCACCGATCATTAAATAGCAACGAATTTACGATCGATCATTATTTTGTTTGTAAAGATTAGTAGCAATCACTATCATGACTTTAAAAACTGAAAATCCGTGCTTGAAGAATTTTTTTTTTTTTTTTTTAGAAGACTATCAAATGAGGATGAGATTGAGAAAGAAAGATGAAGACCTACGTTAGTGAGACTTCAAGGTTAGTGCTAATTATGATATTTTGCACATAATGAGAATGGCTTAACCTTAATAATTAGTCTCCAATCTTTATTTTTACTTTGTAAAATAGCAAGGCTAAATTTTTTAGATCTCTCGGTAAGGCCAAGTGATTATATATTACACCAAATCACCTTATATAATAAATCTGGAAAATTGAAGCTAAAGTTCTTGAGAATCTTTTATTAGAACCTGATATTTAAAATAATTTTTTAATATATTTATAATCAGTTAAGTCTAATATAATTTGAATAATTTAAATGGTAGAGTACTGAAATTTGTAATTTATTAAATACAATCATTTTTAATTAAGAATAGAGAGTGGGTGTAGCTCTCTAAACCCACCGTTTATTTTAAAAAGTTCAAATAAAGAACCTTTTGGAACTTATTTTTAAGTATCGACTCTCTAAATAGAGCGGGTTTTGTGTTTAGAGAGTTTCTTGAATGCCTCTTAGCCTCTATTTGACTCTCTTTAAATTGTAATTTTTTTATCATACTTATTTTTATTCATACATTTACACAATAAAATATTCTACACGTAAACGGTAAACCAGAAAAATCTTCATACTTTTTAACCACACTTTCTCAAAAAATTCACTATTCAAAACATTATTATTATTTTTTTTTTTCATTCATATTCTTTTTATAATGGTTATCAAACAAGAGGTTGGATAATATTTGTGAAGTTTTATACAAAATTCGCTAATTCTTTTATGTTAGACTATCGCACCAAGTGGAAGAAACCCTTATGCCAACAATGGGTCAGTCTGCTGCCTCTTCACGTCAAGAGAGAAGGGGACAGTGATGCTAAGGGTTTTCCAACTATCCTGTAAGCTTCAACTTCCCGTCTTTTGAAGGCAGTGAGAATTTGTTAGCCACCAAGGAGGAGATACAAGATCTGAAACGAATTTTTGAACTCACTGACACATTTGACCAATATAAAGAGAATATTCATTTAGTTGCCCATGGAGTGACCAAATGTAAGAAGTCCCAATATAAAAGTGCGTAAACTATAAAAACGAGTTAAAGTGGATTGCAATTGCAGCAATGTCATCGTGTCATATTATTCAAAGAGTTTCAGAAAACGTTCTTGGAATAAAAGAAGTGCTAAAAAATTACTTAAAGAATGGTGAAGGTTAAGCCCTTGTTTGACCTCTATTTTAATTAGATTTTGGGAAAAATGTATTTTCGAATAGTTATTTTAAAGAAAATGTGTTTTTAAAAAAATAAGAAAAAATTTTGAGTTCATATTTAATATTATGTAATTAGAGAATGAGTAATTGATAAGAAAATAGAAAAAATGAATTATAACTTTAATAGAGCTCAAACATGGGCTAAGTAAATTAAAACGTTCTTTCATTCAAATGGAGAACCATTTTACAAAGTTAAGTAGATTGAAAACCGAAGATAACCTCATTTTTTAATATTGGAGGAAATAAATAACCACACCATGGAACAGGTTATTTCCAATTTTACAATATTTTTTTTTCCAATTTTACAATATTTAGTCAATTATATATACAAATAAAAAAAATACTACATCTATTATTTCAGGGTTAATTATTTGAATGGTTAGTGAACTATACCAAATATTACAACTTAATAATTGAACATAAAAGTGTATCTCAAATATTACTGGATATGCACCGCATTATCTATCCATCACTCAAATATGAAATTCATTAGGTTCAACAAATGACGTCAACTTAAGCGATAAGTGGTTTACACGGTGCATAGTCCAATGACAATTAATATGCATTTTAAGTCCCGTCATTAAGTATGTAGTAAAAATTGGTATAATTCAGTCACCATTGAAATACAATTTTAAATTCATTTATTAAATAGTAACAATTTTTTCTTCCTTCAATCGATCTCTATGAAGAAGCCAAAGAAAATGAAGGAATATAAGAGAGAACTGAAAATCAAAGACCTATAAATCGGGGAAAAAAATAGAACTTTTCATTATTGGGCATCATTTGGAGCCCACTTTCAAATATTCCATCATTTGCAGAAATTTCGCTTGTCCAATTCCACAATCCAATTTCATTACAAAGGGAACAAATAATCATATCTTTTGCAAAATCCTCTGATCTTCAAATTTAAAAAATATAATTTTTGCAAAAACTTCAACCACCACTTCCAAAAAAATCAATCACTCTTTGATTTTTTTTTTTTTTTAAAAAAATGAGATGCTCATCAAGCAAATTTCAATTTTTTTATATATATATATTTTTTTTTTGTAGAAATCTGTGATATTCAATTGTGAAAAGTTCTATTTTTCTTCGATTTATAGGTCCATGACTTCCATTTTCCCATTTTTCCCTTCATTTACTTGGATTTCTTCTTTCACGGAGATCGATTTGAACGAAGAAGAAATTATTACTACTTAATAACTTAATTTAAAAACCTATTAGATTCAACAAACGGCGTTGACTTGAGCAATGGGCGGGTAACACAGTACATAATTCAATGAACATTAAAATACATTTTTCAATTTAGTTATTAAATAGTAGCACTTAATATGGTTCGGCGACTATTCAAATAATTAACCAGTTACTTCATTTGGAGACATAAAACAGTGAAAAACAGCAAATACCAATTTTAAATGTGAAACGGTGAAAACAAAATCGTCCTATAATATCAATTCACCACTTAAAAATAAGAATGTAGAATTAATAAAGTTAGGAGGAATCAATGGATTAAGAAATTCTACAATCAAAAACACTTCCTATTATTTTTCTGTTACGAAAAATATCAGTTAACTTCCAAATTGCCATGAATAGTTGATTTTTATCCATTGTAAATGAATCATTAGCGCATAATATATACCATAATTAGAAACGACAAGGGACAATAACATAATGAAACTCTGGTCAAAAAATATAATTATATGGTCGGTTAAGGTAATAATTCAACTAAATCAAGATGAGTAGAACAAAGTGACGTACCGGTCCCTAGTATAATTAATTTTATCCACTTGCGTTCTAGTCTCGAGATGACGTTTTGGTTACACTCGAGTTTACTATAACTTATTTATTTTAATCAATTGAATATAATGAATTCCAATACCTCTTAAATCGATTCTTACTATCATTGAAACTAGATAACAACAGCGAGCGCATCTCAATTGAGTGATTTTTGAACTATTTTCATTTGAAGTTGTTTGAAAAAATTTCAAACCAAACTATGAAATTCATTTTCCAAACCACCATTTTAAAGAAATTAAAATATATCTTTCAAATAAGTAAGAAAATATATAAAATTATTTGAAATTTCACTGACACTTAGCCCATGTTTGGTACAGTTAAAAATTGATTAAGATTTAAGTCAAAGTAAACAATTAATTTTAACCACACATTTCATCAATTTTTATTAAAACATACTAAAAAAATTATTTTAATCTCTACCAAACAGGAACTTAAATTAAAATATTCTTAATATAAACGTTGCAATAGTATATATCTCAATACAAGCTTAAACCGATAAATTAATACAAGCCAGGATCATAAAATCTAATATTGCAATTTCGTTCTTTAGAAAAAGAAATATATTATCATAAATAAATTATTATTTTCTTAAAGAGATATGAAAGCTAACTAACAAGTAACTTTGCTGAAGTATAAATTGATCTAATAGATTGCTCCCATTTCTAAAATACATTTATCTCAAACTAATTTTCATTAACGCATTTTATGGGATTTATAAATTCTAATCAACTTTCCAACTACACATTTTATGGGATTCGTAACTTTTAATCAACTTTTCAACCATATATTTCATTAATTTTTATCAAAATATACTAAAAATATGATTTTTATCTAAAGCTAAGTGATATATTTAAAAGGAGAAAAGGATTAATAATTGAATAATTTATATAGAGCACGTGTAAAGCACGTTTTCCAATTTCAATGTACCGATTTATTTTCAGAAACCATATGTATATCTTTTAATGTTTCTTCTAAATCACTTCTAAATCAGTAGTAAATTATTATTACAATCTTTAAATCTTGTTGCTGTTAAGGAGTAAAATTTCATATCAAATAAAGATAAAAATATAAATCAATTTATAAGTGTTTGGAGCACTCATCTTAACAAGATTGACATTTTAATATGGAATTCGAAGTTTTAATATGGTATCAGGGCTCATTAAATTCGAACAAATGATTCGATCCGATTAAGATTCAAAAAATGAGCACCCAAATTTCAATATTGATATACTTAAATGAGCCACCATCTTACGGGAACATATTAAGGAATAAAAATCCAAATCAAATAAATATGAAAATATAGACCAACTTATAAGTGTTTGGTCTAACTCTCTTAATAAAATTGACCTTTTAAGAAGAAATCTCAAATTTTAATGGTTGATGTACGGCTTCAACTAAAAAATTAGAATAAAATTAACACATTTCTAAGGTAGTACTAAATTTTTGTGGAGGTTTTTGGGCAAATATTTTTGATTTATGACCAGAGTTTGTAATTTTGTACCAACAAAATTGTAATATAAAAAAGAAAACTGAAAAAGAGAGGAAGAAAAAGAAAGAAATAAGTGGTGCCGAAGGCAAGTGAACGCAACGCGTTCAAAAGAAATGGTGTAGGAAGTTATCCCAATGAATACTGGGGAACTATCTAAGGCCTAGGGTGTATGAATCTATAACCTAGACTACTGTGGGTTTAGTACTGCCAATGAATTGAATGTTATTTTGAATTTGACCCGAATTCAATTAAATTAATTGGAGATGAATTTAGAATGTCAATTTGACATCTCGATTAAAATTTGAATCTGATAATTCTTTAACTAAAGGGAGCAAATATGAATATAGGTCAATACGATTTAATAACCACCCGATCCGATTTGTTATAAATAGTTGAATCGATTAAATATATTTATATCATGTTATATATTACTATGAGAAAATAAAGAAAGTTAGAATAAAAAAAATCATCAAATTCAAAACAAAAAGAAAAAAATTAAAAAGCCTATCCACCTGTACACCATCAATTGTTTTCAAGGTGTCTTCTTTTGCTTTTCAAAAAGTCGAAAGTCCTCCTACATCGGTTTTCATGAAAAAAGAAGCTAAATGAGTAAGTTATAAATATGTGACATGCTCGAATTTTACACTATTCGGACATAATCGATTTAAAACATGGGACTAAATAAGTTAATTTCAACTTTAGTTTTATCTTCTTAATTTCTTTCAATTTCAGGGCAAATTATTAGAGCTAATATCCAATAAAATAGCAAATTGAATATTGATTTAACAATTAAATATTTATTGGAATGTTAGATCGGATATATGAATTATTCTTATCAGGTTGAATTGAATATGGGCAGATCCTTGTATATCTGATCCATTTACCGGCCTAGTTGGGTTGCTATTTTCATAACTCCTTTCCCAAACCACTCTTTAAATTGACAAATCTGACCTTTCCATTTAGTTATTTTCCTTTTATCTTTTTAACATTTGATTATTAATAATAATTCTGAGCAAATTTAAAATTAAAATTAAGGTGATCTTCTATACTAAATAAATATTAAGTACATATTTGTTAGTTTATATTAAAGGTGATCAACGGAAATATGTGAGAAAAATTAAATTCTGAGATGTGTAATTCAATCCGATTGAGATTACTCGTAATGAAGCTCTTGTTTGATGGCCCTTATGATGAGAATTTGGGGAAAAAAAATGTTTTGAATAGTGAATTTTTGAATAATACGTGATTAAAAAGTATGAAAAAATTTTAAATTTACACGCGAAATATTTTATTATGCGAATGTATAATTAAAATGAGTACGAAAAATAAATGATTTTATTTTAGCAAGAGTCAAACAGAGCTAAGTTGCAACAATCTCCCCATGACTTTTATCTTTTATTGCTGGCGAGAAAAATGGTAGCTATCAGTAGGGGTGGCAAGTGAGTCGAGCGGCTCGTCGACTTGGCCGCTCGTAAAAAACGAGTCACAAGCAACTCGGGCTCGTCATTTTGACGAGCTCACGAGCGGCTTGTGGGTAAGGCTCACAAGCCGAGCCCACGAGCTTGGCTCGTGGGCTCGTAAAAATTCAAATATAAAATTTTTAAAAAACATAAAAAATAATAAAAATAATAAAAAAAATTTGAAAAAGCTCGTGGGCTCGCTGCTCGACTCGTGACCTCACGGGCTCGCCCACGAGCAAACGAGCCACGAGCCGGCTCGGCTCGGCTCGTGAGCTCGTGGCTCGTGGCTCGTGAGAAACGAGCCACGAGCTCGAGCCGAGCCCGTAGTTTTAAGGGCCTAGCAGGCTCGGCTCGGCCCATTGTCATCACTAGCTATTAGCCAATAAAATTGTTTGGCGTAGACAAAACATGGCAGACTAAAAGTACTCGATAGGAGAAACAAGAATAAGCAATTAAAATGTTTATGTCATGTCATTTATCTTGTATTCGAAGAATAATTAAATTCACGTCACACAACCATTTTATTGTAATAAAATTTTCAATTTTTATTCATTTTTGCACTTATGTTCTCGACCTTTTCATGCTTAAAAATGATAAAACACTAGTTAAACCAAATATTCGACATGTCACGTATCCGCCCCGTCCGTCTTAAGTGGGGCCTAGCTCAGCAATCAAAGACAAGATGCACCATATAATAGAAGATTAAAAATAAAAAAGTGATGAAAAAAATTGAGGACATAATTGAAAAATGAGCATAGATTGAAACTTTAATTACAATAAAAATGTAGCGTGGTTAACATTAAATCGAACAAAAGTGAGTAGTGTTTCACGTTAATGCAATTTGATAGAAAAATTTGTTGCCTTTGCCCGACAGTGATTGGGTCAAGATGCAAAATTAACTGAAAATTTATATGCAATAAATAAAAAATTTCCCACTCTTTCATTTCAAAGTGGAAACTTAGCCCTGTTTAATGGAAATTAAATTTTCAAATTTTAATATAAATCAAAATTAATAATTAATTTTAACTATACATTTCATGAAATTCATAACTTTTAAATCACACATTTATCAATTTTTATAAAAATTAACTAAAAACCTGATTTTAATCTTTGTCAAACAGGAGTTTAAGCAAATTTTACGAGTCTCACTTTTCATGGGGAGAAATAAAAAATTTATACTTGAATTTAAATATTTTATACCAAGATTTTGATAATGCATTTTTATCCTATCTAAAATTTTAATTTTGTAATAAAGAATGAATTAATTATGCAAAAGGGACACAAGGGAGATTTGTAGAGAATAGACAAACCCCCGAAAATAGAGGAAGTTTAACATTTTTTATTCCAAAACTCCCAAAATCGTACAGTCTTCCAAATCTATACATACACAATCATGTATTTATAGGTAATAGCGGGAAGTTGCAGGTCACTTATTATTATTGAAAAATAAAAATAAATAAATGTAACAGTATAACCCTATAAAAGGCATGCCTATATATCTAGTGAGAGAAAGCAATTTTCCTTCTCTCTATTCCATAACATATATACACACATTCTATGTACATGTATACTGTTACTAAGTTGAAGAAATATCTGGTATTTACTTCTGTGATTGATTGATTTTTCGCTGTTAGGGTCCAAATATGATGTGCGGATTAATCGATTTGAACACCGTGAACAATGAAGTTGAAACGGATTTTTCATATAATTCACCAGAATTGACGATGAAGTCATCGGAGACGGCAGCCTCTGTAAGTATGGAGCTATGGCACGCTTGCGCTGGGCCTTTGATTTCGCTTCCTAAAAAGGGGACCGCCGTGGTGTACTTTCCTCAAGGCCACTTGGAGCACCTTTCCGAGCACCAAGCTGCGGCCTATGATTTACCTCCCCATGTCTTCTGTCGCGTTGTAGACGTTAAACTCCGTGTAAGCATTGTGGGATTCTGTTTCCTTTATGGATTTATATTGCGGAATTTTGAAAGTAATGAGAGTTTCTTGTGAATAGGCCGAGGCAAATAATGATGAGGTTTATGCGCAGATTTCTCTGGTTATGGACAATCAGGTGAGGCTATATATACACGACAACGTGTACGAGTTTGTTGTTTGGTCAATAGTTTGCTTAGTTTTATAATTCAGCTTAAATTTCTCTTGTTTATTGAAAACTGACAACTTTTGCATACTAACTCTGACGATCCCAATAAATTGTTTTCCTCTACCATTATATGCCATGGAAAGATTTCGCTCTTCAAGAATCATTGATAAGTAAATCCTTATCTATACAGGCATTTTACTCTCCTTCTGGTATCTAAAGGAAGCTACTTTTCTTGCTAGAGCAAAAATTATGATCTGGGGAATTCTGACTCAATGTAGTGTTTATATGTGTTATATGGTAACCTAAGAAACTTTTGTACTTTTAATAATCATAAAGAATTTCAGTGGTTATTCTGGCTAGCTGAAATATTACTTCCTTTGGAAATTGCTTTGTACATGGTCCATTACTTCGAAGAAATGACATATGACGTTTCTTAGAAAGTTATGAATTTGGGCAGATTGAGAAGAAATGGAGGGAAGGGGAAGTTGAAGCAGATGCTAAAGATGAAGACACCGAAGGTGCTAGGACATCAATGATACCTCACGTGTTCTGTAAAACTCTCACTGCTTCTGATACCAGCACTCATGGGGGTTTCTCTGTTCCTCGTCGGGCTGCCGAGGATTGCTTCTCTCCCCTGGTAAATAAAATTACGTTTGACTTCCTACTTTAATTTAAAAGTTATCAACTGTTTGATGTTGTATAATTAGATTAGAGTCATTTGTTCATCTTGTTTTGTTATAGAGATGAACTAATTATACTTTGATTTTAGGACTATAAACAACAGAGGCCTTCACAGGAGCTTGTTGCTAAGGATCTACACGGGATTGAATGGAAATTTAGGCATATCTATAGAGGTATGAACTTTGGTATCTCTATATCTATACTGGGTTTGAATATATGGAATAATGTGCAAAATTTCATTTTATTCTATTTTTGTGAATTTGTTATTTGTTAACAAATTCTGGAGCAGGCCAGCCTCGAAGGCATTTGCTCACTACTGGTTGGAGTGCATTTGTTAATAAAAAGAAGCTTGCGTCTGGAGATGCTGTGCTCTTTTTAAGGTATGAAATGCTGAATTACAGAAGTGTTTAGTTATATTTATTTTCTTATATATTGGCATCCATTGCAGGGGTGGTGATGGAGAACTCAGGCTAGGGATCCGAAAAGCATCCCAAGTTAAAAGTGGAGCTTCAATTCCATCTTTCCTTGACCAACAATTAAGTGCTAGCAGCATTGCTAGTGTACTGAATGCCATGTCTACGCGAAGTATTTTTAGCATTTGCTATAATCCAAGGTATCACAATCAACCTAAATATTAACAGAAATTCGTATTTTGTTCCACAAGATGGTTACTGCCTGGAAAGTAATAAAATGAATTTGTATAAGTTTTTAAAGTGATTGAAATGGGATGCACCTAACTGTGTTCAACCTGGTGTGGCGTCATTCTGATACATCAGCTTAAGTTTTGATTTTGGTTCTCTTTCTTTAGTGGTAATGCAAAAATATCCGGCCAAGGGACCGCTTCATGATACTGACTGTGAAGCATGTTTGTTTTGCAATGCTGATGAAATCTTGTTATGTGATGTTTTTTAATATTTCTTTCTAGAACTTCAGCATGTTTTGATATTTATGATAGTAATCTATTGGCATCTCTTAGTTTACTTTGAGTATGTGATATTGATATTTCTCAGCTATGTCTAGTACTTTGTTATTCATTCCTATTCCAGCTATTGCACTGTGGTTTCCATGTTTCATCAGATATAAGTCTGCAGGGGTAATTCGTCCGAGATTATTGTACCTTATCATAAATTCACAAAGAGTGTTGCACGATATTTTTCTTCTGGAATGAGGTTCAAGATGCGTGTTGAAACAGAAGATGCTTCTGAGAGAAGGTTGGTTTCATTAGAATTTCTGAATTTCATATGCGTGCATAATCAAGAATATTGACAATATTTGGGTAAGTACAGTGGACTTATTCTTGGAGTTAGTGATGTGGATCCTGTTAGATGGCCTGGTTCAAAATGGAGGTGCTTATCGGTATGTAGTTGGCTTATTTCTGCTTTATATTTTGCAGCACATTGATTTTCCTAGGTGTCCACCACCTAAGCTACTGATTTAAGTGTTTTTTTTTTTTTTATGGAGTATTTATAATGCTCATTATGTATCTATGAATTCGAGAAAGACTCAACTGGAAATTGAAATGATTGTGCTTGGTGCATACCAGTTATTTATATTTCGTCTCTGCAAATATTTGCTGAAGCTTCATATGGTATTTATTGTAGTGTCCTTAAAAGTTTCATAAGTATCAAGCTTGATGTGTACCCATAACTAATTTTGGAGTCTAAACATTTTCTTTTCAGACACTCACTTACTAGAGTTGCCAATGCAACCTACGGCTACCCATCATCTCCTAAAGCTTATGAACGTTCAGATCATGTGTTAATTTATTTACATCATCCAATATCATTAAACGCTAAGCCTATGTTTGAGCCCAATTTTTACTTGAAAATGAGTTATGTAATAGTGAATTTGGAAAAAATTTTGGGTTTACGTGCAAAATTTCTTATTGTAAGAATGTGTGGTTGAAAATGAGTTTAGAAAAATATGAGTTTTTTGGTAACGAGGATCAAACAGGGGCTAAGTAGTGTTTGACTGAAGCTTAAATTATTGGTTCTGACTCCAGTCTTTTATGGTGTGTTTTTTCACAGTTATCTACAAATGAGAGATGACCCTTAATCAAATTTTTGGTTTCATTAATGACTGAAGCTTTTATATTGCTGGTGCTTTGGTGCCGACTGCCGAGCATCTGTTTACTTCACAAGCTGTTGTGCATGAAATTATTATCGTGTCTGTAGCTGTATTTTTTGTGACATCAAGGGTCCTTTTTGACTTCTGCAGGTTAGGTACAATGAGTTGCAGGTCAATCGCCTTAGTAGGGTTTCCCCTTGGGAGATTGAGGCATCTGGTTCAATGTCTGCACCCGGCGGCTTTGTAGTACCGGGTGCCAAGAGAATCAGGGTCGGCGTTCCTGCAACAAAGCCAGATTTTCAAGTTATGAGAGGTCCTAGTGTTCTATTTTGTTTTATTGTAATTATATACATTCCTTCTGATTGCATGGCCTCCTCGGAGAATACTAACTATCCTATACTTCTTATAGATACGAATGAAGTTTCAGACTTTGGGGAGTCTCTAAGGTTCCAGAAGGTCTTGCAAGGTCAAGAAATTTCGGGGATTAGTAGTCCATATGCCGAAATTGATGCTTCAAGTCAGCATCCATTAGAAATGAGGCGCTTTCCAAGTCAAAATGGTTCCAGGATTTCTTCAGTGGGAAATAGCAGCAGGCGTCTACACGTAGACTTTGAAAACTATTTCAAGGGCACTGGGTCAGGTGAATCCTTTCAATTCCATAAGGTCTTGCCAGGTCAAGAATCAATTTCAACTGTGCCACATGTAAGAGGCCCGACAGCTAACCAGGTGCACGAAAATGGCGTCAATAATGTAATGAATGGTTTTATGTTGCCAACTCTTGGAAATAGTTGGTCCACCTTGACCCCGGGTTGTAACACTCGTATGTACTCTTCTGCAGCACTGATACAGACAACTTCACCTTCCTCTGTGCTACTGTATCAGCAAGCAAGCTCTCCGCCACCTCCATTTCAGGCATTACATTCTTGCAATGGGAAGAATCTTGAGACCAGAAATCAGGACAAATTTCATGTTTCTAAACGACTTGCGAGGAAGTTAACATCCTGCTCATCTTCTGAGAGTGCTGACACAAGGGAAGATCTGCAAGGTTGCTTATATACGGGTGGTTCAGAAGAGCATAACCAAATGGGGTTTCTGCCGCTCCCTCTTTCAACTCACTCATCCTTGAGAGGAAATGCAAATTTTGTATCTATGTGTGAAAGTAGCTGCAAGCTTTTTGGTTTTCCCTTGATGGAGGGAAATGTCGCTACAAGTATGGGGAATCGTCCAACTGAATCTGCTTGTGCGTATGGCCATGAAAATACTATTCTGGCCTGTGACGAAAGACAGCTCTAACCAGAACCTCCATTGGCAACCAAGGTAATGGGTAACAGTTGTACCATAGGAAGTGACATACATGCTGTAAGAGATATGCTTCTCTTTATAACACACAGTCTGCAACACATTTGGATTGAAATATGAGAAAGGAGTTTTATTTTTGGAATTCTGATGTCTATAATGGTTTTATTGATGATTGGGACTGTTTATCTATCCTTAAGACAGTCGAAGTTTGGCAGCTGTTGAATCATTGTAGTGTTCAACTTGCCTAAGTGTAAATTAGTGCTAAATTAAGTGGCAAGGTAGAACTTGTTTTAGCATTATGCATGATTGCCTGTGTCTTGGGTTTGAGTCTGTTTTACTGTTAGGTAAATATTGTAATGCTAGGAATTTCTGTACCATCTGGTGCCTTTCTGCAAGTTGAATTTTATATTTCTAATACTTAAAGTTTTATGTGCTTAAATATTACGAGGAGATAGTATATACTGGGAACACGCGTGCAATTCCTAAAAACAAATCGTTCTACAAGTCCATTTTCCGCGCTTCTCAAGGCCCAATAAGCATTTGTCTACGTGTCAACAAATAATTGGTCGGTCATAAATATGAAACCAGTTTAACAATGTCACGTCCTTGGTTCGCACTGAGTCGCAACTCTTTATATAACCCTTCGTCAAATTCTTTTTGTTCTTATTTCTCCAATTTTATTTTTTTAACAATTTGGAATACGATTAGTTCAAACTTCAAATATTTGAACACAAAACTGGTGTCTATTAGTTAAGGTACCATGCACCATCGTATTTATACACTTCGGATTTCAAAATAAACAAATTGTATCAGTATTTGAGCAGGAAGAGAGGAAATATCTGATTCATGCTCTTAACAAAATCAAATAAGGCGAGTAGAAGCCTGCGAAATTTTTATGTTTGGACGACGAATGGATAATTTGTTAATTTTCATTTGTCAATTGTGTAGACTTGATGCTTTTGGGCTGCATCTTCTTGTTGCTGACCGTATGTGTAAATCCAGTTGCAAATATATGTACTCCAAAGGATGTTGCTCATTCTTTTCTTCCTTGCCATAGCTTGACCACTGAGAAAGAGGACGAATCCAAATGTGACCAACATGTACTTTATAATCTTTGAATTTAAATTGAATTTACTGCAATTAATTAACTTGTACCAGATTTCAGTTGCATCTTATTTTGGAGCAGGATAAGGTTTCTTTGATGTCCAGAGTGGGCGTCCAGCAACTCCAAATGTTTATTTTATTTTATTTTTTTTCCTAGCTTTCTTCCATGTATTGTTCGGCTTTCTCACATTCAGTCTTGGGAAAGCTAAGGTAATTATTTTCAATTTATTTTTTGCTCTTTTTCATTTTCTTCATATATAAGAATTTGGCCCAAATTTTCTTTTATTATTGGAGGTCCAAACCACGCATGTTGATCTGTGAATTGCCAATATCTATAAAAGTCACAAAATGAGGGGATATTTCATTGTACTAAGAGGTGAAGCAAAACCGTCTTTGGTCGGAGGAGGAGGATTGGCGACTTGACTTTGGTTGGAGGCTAAGCAGTCGCCTCGACAACATTGCCTCCAAGATCTTAAATGGGTTCGACCGGGTTGAAGCCGAAAGAGTCGGTCTCTTCGACCTCGTCCATTTCCATTTCAAAGAAGTATTCGAGGATATGATACTTGGCCTCCTTGATCACCTCAGCCCAGAAGTATTGGTCATTGCCTCATAATCCGAGTTCATTTAGAATGACACCCTAAACTTGACCATGAGTTTGATCCCGAGTTTCTCAGCTTCAAACTTGAGTCTAGTGTAGTCGGACTTTATCCGATTGTTCTCTTCACAACTTACTTCAGAGTTGACCTTCTGTTTAGAAGCCTTTTGAGAGTCTTCTTTGTTCTTCCATTGGTCATCCACTTCCCTTTCCCACTGATACTATCAAAAACCTGCACCTGCTTGATCTCGAACTGGATGTTTGAATCACACACAAATTGATCTTCAATACCCGAAATAAAGGCGTCGAGATGTGTCATCGTCGCCCCTCCAATACTTAAGTCAGAGAGAGAATTTATGCGTAAAATTAAGTGTTGGAAATTATGTAAAAGCGTACCTGAATAATGAACATTGGTCCCGTATTTATAGATATTAATGATGGAATCCTGAAAGGATTCAGCCACTTGTAGTCCTTATCCTTGTCATGTTAGGTATTTGTATTATATTCAAAGTATCCTATTTGAGTTTGAATCAAACTTGTGGTAGGTTGGCAGTTTGGATTGAGATAAAGGTTATTGTAAGCCACAATCAGAATATGATTAATGCTCTAATGGATGCGAGACATGGGTAAGAGCGTCGTTAATATGAAACACGCCCGACCTTAATGCAAAGCCCAACCTCAACCATTAGGTATTTTGGTGGATGTGTAGCTCGGGCATACTAGATCGAGCTTAGGGAAACTAATCATATTTTCTTACATCACCTACCATCAAGATATAACTATTTTTACAGGCGATGTTGTAAAGGAAAATACAATGGTTATTTGATCCTTTAGAAGGATAGCCTCAGTCTTTAGCATTTCCAGTTCCCTCCTCAGAGCCCTACACTCCTTTAGCACATTAGCAAATGCAACCAAATCCTGGAAGCTCTATGTAGCTCAGTCTCCTTTACCAAAGAATTCCCCAGTGAAAGTAACTAGTTTGACCCTAAAATCATCTAGAGTGGGTGAATAGATGAATAACGCGAAATTAAAATTACCAATTAAAAGCAACAAGACAATTTTTAGTTGTTCTAAATGTTTAGTCAATCAAGTCAAATTTATCACATGTTAAATTGCTACAATAATAATTATAGTAACTATCACAAAATTTATTGACGGAGAAAACTCTTAATTGAGTAAAAACTCTGGAACCAAGACAATGGTTTTCACTATAGAAAATAAGAACTTACAGTATGATCCAGTCTAGAAAAACCCACTAGACTCGCTAATCTAATTCCTGCAATCTTCAAGACTCATTGGAACGTGCTTCACTCATACAGTATGATCTTTTGGAATTGTCTATCTCATGTGGATCATTAAGGACGCCTTGTTCTTGTACTCTACCTGCTTCTGGTCCAACCTCCTTCAAATCCCGATCTTTTGGAATTGTCTATCTCTTGTGGATCACCATAATACCTTGTTCTTGTACTCTTCCCATGCTTGTAGTCCAACCTCCCTCAAACTTCAACAATCTTTGAAAGCTATTGGAAAAGTACCTTCCTGATTATATATAAGAAGTTGGTGTTTTTGATTATTTGAACTTGATATTTTTTCCAACTTGTGGTTGATTGATTTTAAGAATCAAATGTTTAATCTCAATGTTTGAATGTGTTCTTGGATCTTGGAATGTTAAGAGGATGTAATAGAATGATCAACCACTACCAATAAGTAATGGACATTAGGTATTTATAATAAGAAGTATTTGAGTAGTATATGATAGATAGAACTTTTAAAAATTGCGAACTATAGTTTTACGTATAACACCATCGCTCGAACATCAGGCGAGCGAGAGTCGGGCGACATGCGGGGGACAATGATTCTGTTTTTTCCGTTCAGGCATCAGCTAGATGACAAGCTAACGTAAATTCGACGACTCTTTCTTCTTGTTCCATACTCGAACTCAAAAACTCCTAACTCATCTATATAACATTCAAATGACTCATTGACTTTTACAACTCTTTTATAACAATCATATTCTTTTATAATAATCATTTTGTCTAAATAATTGTCAATACAACTAAAAACCTAACAATCTTCCCCTTTGACATTCTGTAACAAAACTATATAATACAAGTCAAGGAAATAAAAAAAAATTTAATCTACCCAAACTTAAACTCAAACTAAATGTTTGTCTCTTGCATTTTTTATTAAACAAGTTTCCTGAAATCAAAAAATCAAATATCAAGTGTAAAAGTACGTAAAACAAGAAATATAACAATTGAAACGGACTATCATAAATATTCTAGCTAGATTGAGAAGTAATACTAATGTTAATCAAAACATCAACTAAAACATTAATATCACAAAACATCAAAAATAAAAAAAGCTAAGCATTCAAATTCATCTCTCTCTCATCCTTAAAATGCAGTTAACTGGAAAAAATGCCCATCTCATGACACAAATGACAAAGTGAACTACATCAACAATATATAATAACTCAAAAATACAATTGATAGCATGCACTAACATAATCAATTATCAGTAAACTTTCTCACATAATGAATTCAAGTCTAAATGGAGTAAATCATATAAGTGACTAATGTGTGTAAAGTGCCACTAATTCTTCATGATCAAGACTCCAAACATTAAGGGTATGTTCTCTTTACCATTTTCAAACCGTTTTCTGTTTTCGATTTTCCAAAACAGCGAAAACGCGTTCTCTTTCCCATTTTCGAAAACTCATTTTTGAAAACAAGTTAAAAATTTATAAAGAAAACACAAAACGACAAATTTGTCGTTTTGAGTGTTTTCAGTTATAATCAAGTCAAAATTTTCAAAACTTGTTTTTGGTGTTTTCA
>CAIGRP010116821.1:0-16577 GCA_903798385.1 Fraxinus cuspidata
CCACTTAGGAATTTCTTTTTCTTGCCCAAAATCTGCACTGTACCTGAAAGCAAAAGATCCATGAGAGCATATTTAGAGGGTGTTTGGTGGGGATTAAAATTAGATTTTTAGTAGATTGTGATAGAAGTTTTTGAAATGTGTGGTTGAAAAGTCGTGGGACCCACGAAAAATGTGGTTAATATTGATTGTTTGATTTTGACTTAGATTAAAATCTGATTTTAATTTGTACCAAACAAGCCCTATATTTATTGAGTGTGACTTCACATCATGTTTCAAATAAACAAATGCAAATACAAAATTATTACATATTCTCATTCGTTACAGCTTTCTTTGCTCGAACGAGCTTCCCGAGTAAAATCAAACTTGGCCACCTAACCATCTAAGTGTAATATATTTAGCGAAGTTTGAAGTAGAAGTTTCAAACTTTTAAAAATGGTGCCATTAGATTCCAAACCTTCTAATCTTAGCATCTACATCCAAAAGATTTTAGTGTGTGAGCACTCAAAGAACCTATAGACGATTTTCATCCAAAAGTGCATCAGTTGATCAAAACTGAAATGTTCGACTTTCATTTGATCTTTAATAAAGATAAAATGGTCTCTTCCATATTCTTAATTTAGAATAATTAAAATGATTATTAGAAAAAGCATTTGTTCTGCAAATAAAGAGCTCAACGGTGTCGTTTCTTTAACACAAGCCCGAGACTCTTTGTAACGTGAAGCCATGAAACTCAAGTTGCTAAGCTCATTAAAAGTTTGCTTTTATGTTGGTTTTGTTAATAAGGAACGAAGTAAGGTGTATATGTTTTTTTATTGAACCTTAAAAAGTTTTCAATGGCGAAATCTCAACTTTAGTGATGAAATCGTTATGTAACACATGTTCGGCTTTATAAATTAAGTTTAGCTTCTCATCTTGATTGTTGCTTAGATAGAAACCGACCGATATTAATATATTAGATATTTCCTCGAGGATAAAGCGCACATTTTAAGTGACTCTTGCAAATACGAGTGGACTGTGATTCATAGTAAAATGATAATTGAGGATCGAATAGGACATGACACCAACCTCCACAGTAGACTTGGCCCTATGTTTCCTACTTACTGCACATGTATATAAATAAGTACCTCTCCCGTTTCCATTGATCATAAGATTCATCTTGAAATACAACCACATACATACATACTCACTCTCTCTCTCTCTCTCTCTCTCTCTCTCTCTCTCTCTAAAAATAGTTAGAAACTATGGCCTGCAATAATCTGAAAGCTATTATCATTAACGGGGTGAATTTTCGTGCAACTTCTGAGTCATTAAACTCGTCGAAAAGACTAGGCTTTGCTATGCAGTCGCAAACTGATAGAGGTTTGATAGTGTGCTCAGCAATAGGTCATAATACACTGAATTCAGATGAAAGTTGTTCGAGTAATCCGACAAGAAGTTCGGACATTTTGAGGTTAATTGATCAATGTGAAAAAACATTAGCAAGTTCAGGAAAATTTGGGAGGTTTGGAGGAATTTTTGTGCCTGAGACACTAATTACTTGTTTGAAGAAGCTTGAAGCTGAATTCAAATGGGTTTTACATGATCCTGAGTTTCAGGTTTGTCGAAATATTTCATTTAAATGCAGATGTTTACGAGTGTTTTCAAAATCAGCCAGCTCAGTCTGCTTTTGGCTACGCAGTCATGTCGTTTAACTTGTGTTTTTGAACTTTTTGTTTTTATCTGGGCAATTAGCACATAACGTTCCCACATTTCACTGTTATTGTAAAAAAAGTCCTTACCTTTCATTTTTTTACATTTTAACCCTTATTTCCACATTTCATTGCGCAAAATGTCATTTTCATCTATTTTTTCAATTAAAAGTTATGAAATAACGAATATACAATTCTCTTTAAATAAAACAAAATGAAAAAAAATTAATTGCAACCATACTCCCAATTTTTTTTTTCAAAAGTGTAAATAAGTCTCAAATAAATTATTGAAGGGTAATTAGTATATAATATCCATATATTTCAAAGTTATTGCAAAAAAGTCACTAGCTTTCATTTTTTTCAATATTTTCACCATTAATTACACATTTGATTGTGCAAACCATCACTTCCATCAATTTTCATCCATTGTCTCAATAAAGAACTTTGAAATAATGAATATACCTTTTTATTAAAATAAATTTCTAATTTTTTTTTTATAATATATTTGGGACTCATATACACATTTTAATTTTTTTAAATTTTTAAATAAATTTAATTGGGACTCGATTGCACTTTTTTTTAAAAATTAATTTTTTTCCATAATTTATTGGGATTCGTGTGCACTTTTTAGAAAAAAATGGGACTATGGTTGTAATAATTTTTTAGTTTTTTATTTAAATAGAATGGTATATTCATCATTTCACAGCCTATTATTGAGAAATTGGATAGAAATGATAGTTTGCGCAACTAAATGTGTAATTAAGAGTGAAAATGCCAACAAATAAAAGGCATTGACTTTTTAGCAATAATAGTAAAATGTAAGGACATTATGTGCTAATTACCATTTTAATAATTTATTTGGGACTCATTTGCGCTTTTCAAAAAAAATTGGGACTATGATTGCAATTAATTTTTCTTTTTCCTTCTATTTTATTTAAAGAGAAATGTACATTCGTCATTTCACAACTTTTAATTTAGAAAATTGATTAAAAATACATTTTGCTCAATGAATGGTGAAAATGCCAAAAAAAAATGAAAAAGTAAAGACGTTTTCCACGATAACAGTGTAAGGTGAGGACGTTATGGATTAATTACCCTTTGAACTTTCAATTTAACTCAACTTCGACTTGAATTTTTCAACCTTGACTCGACTCTTTACTTTTCGATTCTATGCTCAAGCCGATTTTGAAAACATGGTCGATCTTGTTTAGTATAGTAATGTTCTGGACAGCATTATATAATTAAGAAGGTTAAAATTTTATTCATTGTATGGTATGGTATGTTGTTATAGACGGAACTGTCAATAGCACTGAAGGACTACGTAGGCCGAGAAACTCCTCTATACTTTGCCAATAGGCTTACTAGTTATTACAAGAATGAAAATGGAGAAGGACCAGAGATTTACCTAAAGAGAGAAGATCTCACTCATGGTGGAGCACACAAGATCAATAACGCTATCGCTCAAGTAATGCTCGCTAAACGCATGGGGCGGAAAATAATCGTCGCTGCAACAGGCGCAGGCCAACATGGGGTTGCTACGGCAGCGGCATGTGCTAAACTAGGCTTGGATTGTACAATATTCATGGGCAAGATAGATATGGAGAGACAATCATCCAATGTACTCTTAATGAAACATCTAGGTGCTAAGGTATTAATTACTAGGAGCATCCTTTTCACAACCTTTCTTTTTACCTTTATATTTTAAAAGAAATTCGAAAATATTGAGCCTTGTTTGGCCTTCATTTTTTTTCTTAAACTCATTTTCAATGACACACTTTGTGGAACTTATAACTTCATCAACTTTTTAACCACACATTTCATAACTTTTACCAAATCTACTCAAAAATTGATTTTTAGCTAAATCAAATGGGGGCTCAGTATATTCTATTTTTAAGAGGGTTATTTTTCAATATACAAAAGAGATTTGAGATCAAATTTGTATTCCTCTTCTCAATAGTAGTAAAGAGCTGGACATAGCTCACATTTTAAGGGAGAACCACTGTAATAATTCCCAATAGTTTCTCCTTTTTTCTAATTTCCCTTTTTTAATAGGCCATGACGTATAAATAATATGTGACTCAACTCAATGAATCCAGGTCAAATCCGTTGCCGGAACTTTTAAGGATGCGACGTCAGAAGCAATCCGAAACTGGGTTGGAAACCTAGAGGGCAGCTATTACTTGGCAGGTACTGCAGTTGGGCCTCACCCATGCCCGAGCATGGTTCGGGAATTCCAAACTGTGATTGGAAAGGAAACAAGAAAACAGGCTATGGAGAAATGGGGTGGAGAGCCAGATGTACTTGTTGCCTGTGTAGGGAGTGGATCAAATGCCCTGGGATTGTTTCATGAATTTATAAGAGATGAAAATGTGAGATTGATTGGAGTTGAAGCTGCTGGAAATGGAATTGATAGTGGGAAACATTCAGCAACTTTGGCAAAAGGAGAAGTGGGTGTTTATCATGGGACTATGAGTTATCTTTTGCAAGATGATGAAGGCCAGATTATTGGACCACATTCAATAGGTGTTGGGTAAGTCTTCTAGTAGATCTAACGATGAACTGAACGCTATAGATAAAAAGAATTTATATAGTGGACCCGACTTTTTAAAGAAAAAGACTTGTACATGATACACGTATCATTTAATCTGAATATTGGTAAATATGCAGGCTGGAATACCCAGGGGTTAGCCCAGAGCTGAGTTTCCTCAAAGACATTGGGCGTGCAGAGTTTTGCACGGTCACAGATGAAGAAGCCCTGGAAGGTAACAACTATGCATCAGTACATAGTTCACATAAAATGCAATTCGTACTGTGTGGAAAAATACTAGTATACTCTGTAACTAACTGTGACATCCTCTGTCAAAAACGAGCAGCATATACACTGCTATGCCGACTGGAAGGGATTTTTCCGGCATTGGAGGCTGCTCACGCATTAGCATACCTGGAAAAACTTTGCCCTGATTTAGCCAATGGTACTAAGGTGGTCGTAAATTGCAGTGGCCGGGGCGACAAGGATGCTGCAACGGTCTTTAAGTACCAAGAAGACAAGATCAAACGTCGGCACAAGGAATCAAATTGAAAAAACTTTGATATCAAATAATAGTAGTAAGAAGATGTCAGCCGCTGATTACATTGGATTGGACAGTATTTACATATTTTGGCTTATAGCAAAAAATTTGTGTAGCATTACTTTAAATTTTACGCCTTAGTGTCTCTAAATACAATTGAGAAAGTAAAAGTGGATGTGCTTAATTGATTCGATTGTAACCAGTTGGTTTTTAACTATTATTTTGGCGGTTGTCTGGATTACATTTAGGCTACATCGTCGTCTTAACTATGAAATATGGTCGAGCATGTTCATCGAGCACAAAAACATGAAGTTTAAGAGCAATGTCACTGGATTAAGAATAAAAATGAAAAGAGGGATTAAAGTTTGAGTCTTCAATCTTGAATTTGAGTCTTATGTTGCGCATGCAACTTTATTGAGTCTATTTTTCTTCTTTTCTTCAATTTAGCTTGTCCCTTATATCTTTTGCTTCGAATTGCCACACTTGACACTTTGCACATTTTCATTCTCACTCATCCCAAAACCACTATTAATCCTAAAAGGAGAAGAATGAAAAGATTCAACATAATCCCCAAATAATATCCTGCAAAAGCATAAGATTAAGAGCTCGAGTAATTGTAGAAATTACACTTATTGGAGCCTCAATTAAAAAAATTATTATAAACTTTGTCACTCTGTCATCATGACGTCTAAGGTAGTTAACGGTTACTTTAATATTCAGATTCTTTCTCGAAGAAGTTCATTCTAGGTTCAAAATCAATTTCGCTCGTATTGCACCCCTCCTAGAAATTGGTGCCGCTTATAAAAACCAATTGGATCAACTGTATATCGTAGGTCTATACAATACAACACTAGGGGACGTAGCCATCTAAGATAACTGTAGAGGCCCCTTCTCAACCAATATTCGAAGGAGGCTCATTTCCCTCACAATTCAAAGAATCCAATGTTACTCACATCTGTTCAACATAATCTCTAACTCGATCTCTTCCCATTGTTCTTGAACTAGGAAACGATGTAGCTTGTCGCATAACTTCTTTATCCTAACTTAGCTCCTTCTTCATATTCGCCAAACTAGTAACCTCGTGTTCATTTCTATAGGTTCCTAGACGATGGTTCACTGGATTCTAAACGATATTGATGTCGTTTTTTACTTGCATTTTCCCGAGACTCGAAACAAATCTAAACGGTATTGATGCCGTTAGTTATAGTTTTAGAAATGTAGTGCTATAAACTGGAGTTAGTTTTAGATCTAATGTAAAATAAGGTAAGAAAATTTTTCGGTGAGTGACAATCAGAGTTATTATTTATCAGAATGTTTAGATATTTAAAAGAGAAATGATGAAGATATTCAATTTGGATGTGATTTGCTCCTTTTTCTTGGGGTAAAAACTTGAGACTATTCTCAATTCGCCGTGTGGGTTGGGAACTCTCTATTGTCAACACGATTTTATTACCCAATATAGAATGATTATCACATTTTACATAATTATATCCTATTAAAACATGCACGAGTTGGTCTAAACACAATAGTCCATTTTCTTCACATGGTCTGATGTATTTGAATAGGACACAGCACACACTTTCCATTCATGGTAGAATTTTTCATGCAAGGTCATTAAACTCCTCAAAAGTCCCAGATTGGTACCGATTAAAATATAAATTTAAATTTGAATCAAAGTCAATAATTCATTTCAACCACTTATTTTATGGCCCCACAACTTTTCAATCATATATTTCAACAAGTTTCATCAAAATCAACTAAAAATCTTGATTTTAATCCCCACCATATAATGTAAAAAATTTTAGTAACGGAGAAAATAAAACAAGACGTTTACGTAGTGTCTAAAGAGTTATTTCAATTCATAGCATTAAGAAAGGAAAAGAAGTCAAATTCTTGTTTATTGAACTGTTCGGCATTGTCTAATATAGTGCGCCAAACTTGCACTCAAGTACAATAAAAAACTCAAGCATTACTAAATTACAAATCTCTCTCAATTCTAAATCAGTGCTGGTTGCTAAAGAACTGAACTATAACGGGGAAGGAATGTATTACTAATTTACACAGGTCATATAAAACATCTAACGATGTTAACACCGCATCCTTTTCCTTTGATGACCCTCTTCACTTAATTCCTGCAGATAAGGACAATAGTTAACAGAACTCATGCAACATATCCAACCTAATGATCAGTGGCCATGAACATTCATCGTGCAAATACATTGTGTGGACCATAATTCACCACGGTTTTGTACATCAAACTTAAGTAGCTTGTTCATGATACAACTGCTGAAGTTCCGGGCATTCGAACTAGCATTTCCGTGATGGGCTTATATTATTTTCATCTAAGCTACCTGTTCTACGTGTACAGTATTCAAGGCAAAGACCATTGCATATTTTACTTAAAATGAACTAGGAATCAGCTTACAAAACATGCAATCAGAATTATCCAAATAAAAGAACACATAAGACCTAATCATGTATATCCAAAAACTTATTACAAGAAAGCAAGATATAAACTTATATCAAATGAAAAAATGATTTAAGACAGCTTACCTCTTCGTCTTTTGTAAAATGCTCAGTTGGAGCATTAGACTCAGACCTGCATTTAGCATGTACTATAGGACCTAACTGTGACCTGTCCATCCCTGAAGCTGATCCGGCTTGTGAATTCATATAGACGGCCCCCCTATACATCCATTCGTCCATTTCATCACTGTAGAAATCGTCAAAAGGCTCTCCACACAATGCGCAAGCATTCTGATCCTCGTCAGCAGGAACAGCCATTTCTTCATCTTCTTTCTTTTCCACATCATTATCAGGAGGTAAAAACCCTGGAACTGCTTCAGTCCCCACTGCCTCGGCCCCACTGAGCCACATACTAACACTGACAAACCACTTAGGAGAAGGCTTCAGCTTACGGGTTCTTAAAGTCCGGTTCTTGTTGACATGCCAATCCATATGTTTCCTATGCTCCTCTTGGCTTTTGAATCGAAGGCCACATGTTTTGCATTGTCTGGGAAGATCAGCATATAGAGCAGTTATTGCAGACTCATGACGCACCTTAAGAAGGTCTTGATCAAACTCCACTCCCACAGAATCCTGTGACAATCTTTTATCGATAAAAATTTGAATTCAAAAAGCTAATCCTATTCAGAGGACATAAATACGTACCTGTTTTGTCAATGATATCAAACCTTGTGCTACGAGAGAATTAATTAGACCTGAAAGTGCACCCTGTGCTGGAGGGTTGGGGGCAACTTGAACAGTATTTCCAGTGGGTATTGATTGAGTTGTGCCAGGTGGTGGTCTCCTGGGTAAAGTTGGAATAGCTGTCCCTGGTAAACGAAATGATGTGTTTGGGGCATTGAAGATTGGCAAAGATGATTGCGAAACCGGAACTAGATTAGACAAGGCTATACCAATAGGAGGACCATGTCCTTGTGCAGAGTATCCATGATTTCGAGGTGGTGGTATATGTGGATTAAATACTGGTCGGGAGAGTTGACCGTGAGCTCGAGGCAAGTTGCTTATTGACATACCAATATTGTCCAGGTGCTGCTCATAAGGAATTGACTTCTTGATATTGACGTTGCCAGCATTCATTATAGGAAATTGACTCCTGATGTGCATTTCTGGAGGAAGAGCAGAATACGAAGGCAATGGATATGAATTCTGTAACCTTGCAGGATGCCATACTTTTGTTAACTCCAATGCATCAGCTGATGGAATCTCAGGAGCTAAAGAGTCAACAACAGAGTGCGACCCGAAAAACTGTCCATCTACACTTGAGAAATTTCCAATTGTAGGCGGCTTTTGCTCATCAGCTGCGGAAGAGGCTCCAATTCCTGAATGCAAGCTACCTTCTTTGGCATTCAAATAATGTTGTGACGGCTGATATGGTAGATTCCATGATTCTCTGGTATAACTAGAAGAAGCTATCTGATTTGAGGCCCTGTGTGAACTAGTAATCTTACTAATTCCTCCATTTCTAGACTGCAAAAAGAAGCAAAAGGAAGAAAAATCAGACCTTCATGTTACAAAAGAAGAAAACAAAGAATAAAATACTTCAACAGAACATGTGCCAGGGCTCCTGAATCCAATCAAGTCGGGGTGTTGGTGGATATACATGTATGTAGAGGTCATAGCATCAACCAAGAACATTGAATATACAAAATAGATTACAGTGACATAGTAGGAAAAACAAGAGAGTGGCCAGATAGAGCAGAGTAAAGAGAAGGCTTTTGATCAAATGAATATAAGTTCACAAAGCAAATATAGAACTTTTCAGATCCATGAAATTAACAGAAGATACAAATGGGTAGTAAACAAATCCATGGTACTTAAAATCTTTACAGAACAAGCACAAAGCCTCTTTAGAATCAAAAATATTTGAATTGAATACCATAAGAAAAAAAATAGGCTGATTAAGATAAGTAACCATACACTGACAGGGGGAACACCCTCAACAATGGAAGAATCGGCAGTGGAAGAAAATTGCGCATTTAACAAGTTGCCACTGAAATCAGTCACCAAAGATGCAGCACGTTGTGTAGCAAACCTGTCCTTGCTCTGGTGTGCTAAAGTTGGACTCATATCTTCCCAATCAAATTCCTCCTCTTCAGTATTTTGCCATGTCCTGGAAGTTGTCGTTTGGTCAAAACCAATTATGCCCATTTGCTCAACCTTGTTCAATTTTTTCTCCCTGTGATCAATTCCATAAGCATCAATCAAGGCTCTAGGTCCTTGAAGATCAACTCCTTTATTAAGTACAGCAGCATTTTTAAGACGTTGATCAGGTTCGCCATGCCAATTTTTTGCTCGCAGTTTATTTGTCTCCTCCTCTTGGCCCATCGCTCTATTAAGCCCATATTCAAATCTAGAATTAGATGGTGAGGCCGTTTCAGTAACCCTTCGATAACTGTCTACACCAAATTCATCAAGTGATTGGCGTGATGGCGAAGTTGTATGGCCTGGGCGTGCCCGGGCAGATGAGCTAAAACCTTTGGCTCCAACCTGCAAATTGAATAACACAGTAAACTCAGAACTCAGAAGAAAAAATTATCATAGCCAGTGATAGGTTCCTATGAAGACTATGTTCAACACTAAAGTACCTCTACAGGTGATGCATTTTGAGATGGTCACAAATATAAAAAATCTAAACAAAAGAAATGGTTGATTAGGTTCCCATCAGGTGCAATACACCTCCTTCAATTAGGGTTAGCAAAAATATCAAGTGAAGACACGGGGCACACTGGATCAAGCTTAAACCAACAAATAATGAAAGAGACTGAAAGAACAAAGGGACATTAGGACAGATCAAAGAAAATACTAGAGATTTGGTTCTTTAAACTTAAATCTCAAACGAACAAAAATTTTCTAGACTAAAGAAAATAAAGTTCTTAAATTGATATTTTGCAAGACCGATATGGCCTCTTTAAGTCTCTACAAACCTTAAAACTCCAAAACTATTCTAACTAGGAAAGCCTGAACACACAGAAAATCCAAAACCTAATGCAAACAGTAAAGTTTAACCCTAATGGGTAAATTCCAAACCTAGTATTCTAGGAAAGTTAAATACCTAAGACAATAAATCCTAATTCTAGTTGCAAAGCTACGTGATTATACAAACTTGAGTCCAAATAGTAAAAAAATTGTGGGAAAGCACCAGCTCCTGTAGCCATTCCATATCATAAACAGCATAGACTGTTTTACAAGATATTATAGATCTCCTCACAGGCTTTCTATGTACATTTTAATAAATAGATGTACTAAAAGCTTACCGTGTCTATGGTTGAATGACCAAACTGATGCCGTGCTTCCAAGTATTCAGGATTTACGTGTATGCCATGTGTTGGGCGTGGAGATTCAGAAGCTTTCAAGGGAGCCAAACCAGGTTGTTGACGGTTTACACCAGGGGAAAATTGCAACTGCGCCTCAATCATGCGAAGCACTGATGATGGGAACACTGTCGACCAGGTACCAAAAAGGTGGCGCATAGCAGGACGCATGCTATGGTGGACTTGCGTGTAGGCATCGCAGAAAACCTTGGCAACAAAAAGAAAATGAGAAATCAAAGGTTGTTAAATATGACAACGTGTGTGCACAGAACCAAGTTAACTTATTTACCTCAGGCAAGCGTGCAGAGAAGTGTCTAACATAATCCCTGCCTATGTTCTTCACAATACTATCCAAAAGATACAACGAAGGTAATTTTTGCTCAACTGGAACCTGGAAAAGACAAACATCAGGTAATGAAGTACTAAACATCCGATGGAAAATAGATGTCCCTCTAGAATATTTGGCAAGAGTAACTATGAGTTATGATACAGCAGTAGATACAACAAACAACCTGGTGAAATTTTTTGAGTAAAATTATAAATATATTGTTGACTATTAAGATTGAAAAGATCCACATACTGACTGAGTAAATGAATGAGCAACCTAGACTATTTATCTACAAAAATATAAGCAAACTAAACAAATGCTACAGCCAACAGGTAGTAAAATGCATCTGTGTATTATTGTATCCTTAGTTACAACATCTGGTCGTTATTGATGCAGATTGCAGGGCATTCATGAAAGTGCTGGACAGAAATTATAAATAATTGTTAGTATTGAGTGTTATCCAACTCATTCAGATGCTTAGCAACAATTCAGGGTTAAGTTTAGATTTGCAGCCTTATATATCACATGGCCACTAGACCAACAAGAATGAATATTAAATTCAAATGATGCATACTCAAATTCATAAGTGTTAAGAACCTGAATACTAAAATTTGCACATCGGAACTTGAATTACTATAAGAAAATGGACCCTGAGATACATTTTACAGAATATAAGTGACATTAGTGGAACACAAGTTCAAGCCATAAAATATTACTTAAGACTTTTTGTTATAATTTCTGTCATAAAAATTCAAAAGTGCCCAGACTTGCCAGGAGAATAAGATTACAAGAACTCTTCAGAGGGACATCAAAAAGAATACCACCACATAGAGCTCTGATCTCCAGTATAACTCTTGTAATATACTTGTCTTTCAATTCGACAAGAAAAATCAAGAGCCATGTATCTATTTATACGTGTTCTTGCCAACATTAGCATAAATAAACTATGCATTGTGAATTTTCTGCAGCTGTTTGTTTCCCTCTGTAATTCAAGAGTGAATAATACAGACATCTTGGAGAATGCTGAAGCTTCTACAACTCAAACCGCAAAATCTTTTTTATGTTATTAAGCAAGTTTGATTGCATTGGCAGCTTAAAATTAATGGTTTTAAAAATCAAATATAGATTGATTGGAAAGTCCCCAATTTGAATTCAATATCCCCCATCCCAGTATATGTTGTGATAGATATTTTTGCACTGTTAGATCAACACACTCGTGTATAAATAAACTCAAAACCACAAAAATTTTAAAATTAAAAGGATAAAAAAAAAAGAAAGAAGAGAGTAAAGTTGTTTCAATCTTTATGCGCTTTGAACACTACAATTCAAACCTTCTACACCCAATACAACTGATACCATTGAATGAACGATTACAAACCCTACACAACTTGTCGAGAATTCCAAAAATACCCTCGATGCTATACCTCGATAATCCGACCGCAAATAGCATTAGCTATGCCCTTGCCATGTGCTCTCTGCTGTCCAGCAATCATCGTCAGATCGGTAATTATAGGCTTCGAATTCAAAGTGAGTTCCGACAGAACAATCTCGTAAAGCCGCACAATTTCATCGGTACCCAAGTTCGAATCAGAGCCATGTCCTCCATTATTGAAAACGCTAAATTCCGCCTCTCTCTCCTTCAACATGCCCCTGAACCGATCGATAATTAACGGGGGTGGTGGCTTAAGCGACGCGACGTCGTTCGCCATTGCAGATTTGGTGTAAGCGCCGGTCTTGAGAGGCGTAGAGTTCTCGAATCTTGAAACGCCGCCGTTCATTATCGGGAATCGGCTTTTGATTAGAGTTAATTGGGACGGCGATTATAGTTAGGGTTTCGAACCACCGGCTGAGACGGAGAATCGGACGTAAAGGGAGATTTTACGGGTAGCGGAATCAAAATTGGGAATCTGTGCTAACGGAAAATAAGGTTGTAACGTACGAGAAGTTGTCTAAATAACGAAAATTGACGGTTGAGCGACAAAAATATTTAAAAATAACCTTTTTTACATAAATGATATTTTTCATATTTCTTACTATAATAAAAAAATCAGTTTTTGGGTTGCTGTAAATGCAACAGTAACCCAAAGAGAAGTTACTGTTCATTTGCCAAATCTGCATACCTCCGGTCCTTAAGTTTATTCTACATCAAAATTGTCAGTTTTGGGTTACTGTTGAAGCAACAGTAACTCAATGAGATGTTCGTGTTCATTTCCCAAATTTTCACACCTCCAGTCCTCCAATTTTATACCACATCATTTTTTTCTCAATATTTTATAAAAATTGATGTCGGACTTTGAATAATCTGCTTTACTTTTTATTCTCGCCCATAAATTTAGAATCACTACGATATAACCAAATGAAAATAATTGTCATCGGAGATTATCGAAGAGGACAACTTTTCCAACTATTATTTAATTCATGAGCAGGCAAAAGCTAACGTGATGAATTGAAAGATTTTAATTGTTAGCACTCTTATAATATTTTCTTAAAAAAAAAATTCTTCGCGGTACGGAGACAATTTTTTTCTTTAAACTATCGATGGTTTTAGATACAAGTCTTCCCTTTTTTTCAAATAGACTCTTATTTTTCTTGTTATTAAATTTAGGCGTTACCCCCATCGACCCCCGCGACCTGACCAAACAGGTCGATCCCCGCCCTTACAAGTACACATTCACTTGTACAAATAATTGGTTAGTATTTAAATTAATTACTGTTTACTATAATATTTCATTTTCTACTTACTTTAATTTTATATTTATAATGCTAATTTAATCAAACGTAAAAAAATTTCTTCGGGTCAAACTGTGCAATTTTTTTGCTCAAATATATAGAATGCTTCATTTTTGGTTATTTTATAGAATTAGTTTCTATAGACATGATGACTATATACAGATGAAAGATTGCAGTAGATATTTGCTAGAATGAATATTTTCTACATCTTCGTTGATCTTGCTATTAATGGATAACCATATTTGCGCAAAAAACTACTTGAAACATATGTTACAACTCATTGGATTCACAACAGAGCTGAAGAAACTCCCACAGTTACAAACAAAAAGGTAACGTATGAATCAATTGTCCTTCATGCTTATGCACATGTCAAATGTCTATGTTTGGAATAGCCTTATATAAGTNATTTGATTCGTACTAAAGAACACAGTTAAAGAAACTCCCACAGTACATTTACAAATAGAGAGGTAACATATGACATCAGTTATCCTTCGTACTCACATGTCAAATGTTCACCTTTGGAATAGCCTTATAAGCATATATATAATTAGAACTATTGAAGTCTGTAAAACTTTTCCAATTTCTTGCGACACATGTAATTCACTTCTTTAATGTTTATATTTTTTGTATTTGATTCGCTCTTTGTGTTATGGGTGGAAGCCATAACATCTCGCTTGAAGTCTCATATGATTTATTCACATGATAATTATGGTGAGTTTCTAATGACTTAATCGCTTTATTAAAAGCATGTTTAGCTAAGGTTTAAAAAGTTTTTTGTGCTAAATAAGCTTAGATATGCTATTTTTTCTAGCTTATTGTTCAAAAAGTTAATAATTTACTTATAGCTAAGCTTTTTAAGCTTAGCAAAAGAAGTTGTTAACAAGTTTTTTATTAACGACGGCTTTCAAAACTATTCATTTTATTTATGTTTTACATGTTTGTTGTTTAAATTCTAATTTAGTTATAAGTCGATATTTTTACTTTGTAGCACTATGACCATCAATCACATAGGCTTTCTCATTTTAGAAAATAAGTGGTTTTCAGTTACATGCTAAAATTACTGCTTAATCTGCTGAATTAATATTTATGTAGATACCAAAAAAGTGGAATATAGTTTGAAATATTCGACGAATTTGTTAAAAATGTACTTTTTTCTAAGGTTTTCCTTTTTATTTTAATGATGTGTATAGTTTCTAATCTAGTGAACTTATATGTATTGAAAATTCATTTGATAGGTGCATACAGAGTTGGCTGTTGTGGCAAAAACTAAATTGCCTGAAGCACAAAATGTGATGAAAAATGCTAACGGGTGTGTTAATTAATTTTCCTAATGCGCTAAAACTTATTTCTCATAAATTTTTTTGGCTCATTATATATTGTGTGTTCTTCTTTTGCTTAATTTTCTAATATTTAACTGTATAATTTTTCATTTTTCATACTTTTTCTTTTTTTCATATAGTTATGTTCAGGAATTAAATTTTATTGAGATCGTTGTTTCTATTTTATTTCATTGTTATTTGGTATTTTTCAACTTTTGGAATAATCACCTTGTTAGATGGAGCACTAGCGAATCAATAATATGCTCCCAATACTTATGAATAATCCAATAAATCTTAAACTACTTTTTTAATATCTACAATTCTTACACTAATAAAAATACAACAAATACAAAATTTGTGCAACGCGCGTAGTATATAAAAATAAAGAAAATTGCAGTTACGGTACCAAATATTTCACTTTTACGCAATCTTGACCTAAATATTTACTTCGTGGCACCCACGATACCAACTCTTTCAGAAATTCGCATTTGGAGTCCAAATTGATGAAAATCGTTAGTTTGACTATTAATTAACCTGAGAATTGATATTGATCATAATTTTGACTAATGTAAAAAGGATAAAATTATAACTTTATATTTTTCAATAAAAAAATACAATTATAATATAATATATTGATAATTAAATTTTAAAAAAATCAAACACAAAAATCACCCCACCTATTCCCTTTTTCCCCACCTTCATCCCAAAACTACTAACAGTGGCACCGGAACCACCGACACCCATTCCACGATGGCGCCATAGCTCCTTCCACCACCACTCCCCACAGTCGGAATTTACCAATCGCCTATGACAAATGCTCTGTAGGAAACAAAGTCAAAAACACCAAAATCGTCGACGACGCAATCGACTTGAGCAATCCCGTCCCCATTTTCAATCGATTCAAGTGACATTGCACAGAGATAGAAATGACAACAATTTGATGCAACTCACAATTATTTTCATCACAATTGTTGCTAGGCAGCATGGTATAATTGATTCTCATTTCTTGCTCTTTTTCCCTCTTTTTTCATTGATTTATTCTCGGGATTTATACTTATCGTTTAGCAAATTTAACCTTGTTCGTCTATGCAGAAGATTCATGGGTTTTAATGCTGCCCTAGTACAGAACTATTCATTTACCAGAATAGTTACAGAATAATAATTTTTCAAAAATACCATTTTATATAGAATTTGCAACTAAAGCCACTATAAGAATATAAAAACTTTAATCAAGTCCTTAATAATTTATGAACTTAAAATTTTTAATAAATTTAACTCCTAATATTTTACAAAACTTTATTGATCTAAGAATAATATATTAGGGAAGACGACTAATAAAAAACCCAGATCTAAAAGAGGACCATATAAAATTATAAAAATTATGAAANAATATAAAAACTTTAATCAAGTCCTTAATAATTTATGAACTTAAAATTTTTAATAAATTTAACTCCTAATATTTTACAAAACTTTATTGATCTAAGAATAATATATTAGGGAAGATGACTAATAAAAAACCCAGATCTAAAAGAGGACCATATAAAATTATAAAAATTATGAAAAGAATAAAAAGAAATTGAATTCGAAAATGAATTTGATAAGATTGG
>CAIGRP010116831.1:0-16650 GCA_903798385.1 Fraxinus cuspidata
CACTATCCCAGTACAATGTTTTCGACATTGAAGTCATTCTAGTATGAAACATAACTACAACGATATTGATATCGTTTCTTTACATAGATAACGACTATTATATCGTTCTGGCTTAAAATGTCAATTTGATCGTCCATGACTACTCGGCATACATAGGACGACCAATTAAGGTATTTAAGTGGGTTGATAACACACAAATGACTTAGAAAGAGTGAACATAGATACTTTCTATTCGTCATATAAGTCTAAATTTGGTAAACAACTTTGGAGATATCAAATGTTATAAATACTTTCTTTCGAGTGGGATCGAACCCACTTGATTATCCTTTTTGGCCATCCTAGGTATGTCGGATGGGCATGAAAGGTCTAATCAACATTTTGAGCCAAAACAATATAACACTATAGTTATCTATGAAAGAAGCGACATCAATATCATTGTAGTTATGTTTTGTACAAAAACAACTTCAATGTTTCGAAAATTGTACTGTAACGATTTTAATATTATTAGGAAATAACATAACGACATATATGTCATTTCAGTACAAATTTCACGACACTATCACAACTACAACAACATAAATATCGGTTCTTTTCATATAGAACATCAACTGGCTAAAAATGATGATTCAACCGTGCATGACCACCTAGCATGCCTCTGACATACGTAAGATGATTGAAAGAGGTCATTAAGTGTGTTCGATCTTACTCAAATGACTTAGAAAGAGTAAATGGGATACTTTCTTTCTATCGAAATAGTTCGAATGTGATAGCGATGTTTTTGTCCAAGATCATCAATATTACATTAAATGCTTCAAAGACTTAAATTCCATTGTTAGAAACAAAATTGAAATGTTTGTTATGATCAAAACATTGAGGATAGGGTCAACCATGGGTCAACAATTTTCCCCTTTTTAATTTGGCTAACAAGATGATTGCAAAGTAAGATTGAGCAATTGATAAGAACTATAAATTTTAAATGTAGCATGTAATTTATATATTTCCCCTATGTTTTACAAATTGATAGCCATTTATTCTAAGCAAGATGTCAAGCATTTTGATCACAATTAAATCAAACATATCCATCTATTACATTCTCATCAAGCATAAACAAATCATCTACTATATTTTTCCTTTCGGTATAAGAAAAAATATAGCATTTAAGATCAAAACACCAACTATAGGAAAAAAAAAATTCCCCCTTGAGTTAACAGATGATACCTAATCAATTTAGATTCAAAATGTATTCAAATTCATGAGTTTACGAAAGTTAAAGACATAGAGAAGTTAGATTCACATAAGTGGTTCCAAAATACATATGTATAAAATGCAAATCATGTCTTAAGGCTCCAGAGGAGGCGGTGGAGGAAACTATGCATCAAATCTAGCATAAAAGACGTTTTGTTGAGCTTGAATCACCTCTTGTTGAGCTAGCATTCGGTGGAGCATCCCAACTAGTTCGTCAACGGATGAGGTAGGTGAATCAATTTTGGTAAATGTTAAACCATCGGTAGGAAGAAGATCACTAGAGCCCCGAATGTCAAGAAGATGACTTGGTACATGTGGTGCATCATCGTCGTGATCATCGTCATCTTCACCAATTGACTGTGTTCTTTGACGATTTTCATACGATTGAGAGTTTGGATGTTGATAAAGTTGGTGGGACAAAGTGAAATAGAAATCTCATCATTCAAAGATACATCAAAGTGATTAAACATTTTGGTGAGTAGCATGCCACAAGATAAAGCTTTGACGTGTCTAAAGGAATGAACAAGTTTCATATGTCCTCGATCAATGGTTGGAAAGTCCAATTTTCTTCCGACTAAAAATGAATCACGAATAAAGAGATCGAATTTATTAACTTTGTCCCGATGACCCTTTCGTGGAAGAATAACATGGGCAATAATGTTATTTAACACTTTGCAAGTTAGAAAGAGTTGATTTGCACTAAGCGTGGTAATGTTTTCAAATTTCATTCCCATAACTCTACGACATGCTATGGTAGAATTATACCATTGAAGAGTATGGTGTGCTTTGTGTAGAAAATTTTGGTTCTCACAGTCTTCAAGCTCAATGATAGTTTGGAGAAGGGTTTTGGAAATGGAAAGGCTTTTGCCTTTAAATAAACATGAGATGTAACTCAAACTATGATTAAAAGTTATGTTTGTAAAAACCTTTCATGAGATTCAGGTATGCATTTTCTTCTAAGGTGGCTACTGAAACCCAATCCATAGTTACAAAATATTCTTCAATGTGAAATGCAGATGCTTCAATAGTAAAATCGACAAAATTAACGTTCTTCCTTATTAGAATTGATGATTTTGCAAAGGGATTTTCCAAAACCTCGGGTTCTTCATCGGAGAAGGAGGCTGCCCCGCGGTTCTTTTTATTCTTTTACTCGTTACCCTTTGACTTGACATGGTGACTCTTGACTGAAGGAATTAAAAATGAAGAATTTTGGACCTAGAGTTAAGATTTGAGGGTAAAATGGGTGAAATTTAGGTATTTTGATAGATTTAATGTGGGAGAGTGATGGATTTTATTTTGAGAGAGAGTTTTGGTGATTGGAGATGGGAATAGGGTAAATTTGAAGTGGATGCACAATGTGGCAGAGAAAAGAGATGGAAGAAATGAAGAAGATAGGTCTGTGAAGCATATTTATAATTCTAAAATTGCGACCTTTCGGACGTCCTTTACATTAATTTGGATGTCCACTTTAAGTAACTGGGATTTTCTACCGATCCGAATGCATATATCCAGACGTCCACCACTTTGTCAGGTACAAATCTGGACGTCAACATGACGTTTTTTGATAAAATTTAGATTTTTTAATGATAAAATAGTATTATCAAGTATTGCACGGAAGATCAACAATTTCATGGTCAATTAAACACACACAATTTAGTCACGTATCTCAAATTCATCAATAATTCTCAATCCTCTTCGAATGTGTGCTAAAGGTTTAGTAAGAATATCAACTAATTAGTTTTTCGTATTCACAAATTCTAATAAAGTATCCCACTTTTGTACACGATCTCTCAAAAAGTGATGTATAATCTCAATGTGCTTGGTTTGAGAGTGTAAGATAAGATTTTTGGACAATTTGACAGCACTCATGTTATCAAACATAACAGGTATATGATTGAAAGATAAGTGATAATAACTAAGAGTTTATTTCATCAATAAAACTAGTGCACAACAAGTAGCGATCGAGATATATTCAGCTTTGACGGTGGATAATGTAACGAAATTTTGTTTCTTATAAACCACGAAACAAGGGCAAAGCCTAGAAAATGTTCCACTAGTGCTTTATAATCAATTGTGCAATCAGTTCAATCGGCATCCATATAGCTAAGTAAATCAATTTGGGTGCCATTTGAATACCAAAGACCTAAAGTTCTTGTGCCACTAAGATATCTAAAATTATTTTTACGGTACTAAAGTGTGATTCTTTAGGGTTAGATTGAAATCTATCATATAAACATACATTAAACAAATTTTTGAGTCTACTTGAAGTTAAGTAAAGAAGGGATCCAATCATACCTCAATATTTAGTTATATCAATGGAAATACCTTGTTCATCTTTGTCTAATTTTATGGATGAGCTCCTCGGAGTGTTCATTGACTTCAATTCTTCCATTTCAAACCTTTTGAGCTTATCCAATATGTACTTGTTTTGATTAATGAATATTCCTTCATTAGTTTGATTTGAAGTCCAAGGAAAAATTTTAGTTGTCCCATCATGCTCATTTCAAATTCCTTGCTCATACATTTTAAAAATTCTTCACAAAAAAATACATTAGTAGCACCAAATATAATACCATCAAAATAAATTTGAACAATAATAATATCATTTTTTTTTTTTGATAAAGAGGATAGTATCAGCTTTACGCATTGAAAAACCGTTTGAAAGAGAAAAACAATTACTCAATTTTTCATACCAAGCTTTAGGAGCTTGCCTTAAGTCGTAAAGAGCTTTTCTAATTTTAAAAACATAATTGGGATACTTGTGAGTTTGAAAATAGGGGGTTGCTCAACAAAGACTTCTTTTTATGTAAAGTCATTTAGATGTACTTTTAACATCTATTTGAAAGAGAGTGAATCCTTTATGGTAAACAAATGCAAGAAGCATGTAAATAGATTCTAATCTAGCCTTGTTATACATAATTATCCCGTTTTCATCTTGTTTATTTCTAAGAACCCATTTTGTACCAATGACGGTTTAATAATTTGGTCTAGACACTAAATCAAAAATATGATTTCTTTCAAATTGATTTAATTCTTCTTGCATAATAAGAATCCAAAATGCATCAAACCTGACTTCTTTATAGTTCATAACAAACCTTCATTCCTTGGATAAAGTAGGACCATTTTGTACTTCAGAAGGTTCTATTNAATTGATTTAATTCTTCTTGCATAATAAGAATCCAAAATGCATCAAACCCGACTTCTTTATAGTTCATAACAAACCTTCATTCCTTGGGTAAAGTAGGACCATTTTGTACTTCAGAAGGTTCTATTCCACTTTGTCAATCTTTTTTTTTATTTTTTTTTTTTGCTCATGTTGATATTTAGGATTTTCCTTGTTTTGATCTTGGATGTCTATTTGCTCGAAAGGAATCTCCAATCTTACACCAATAGTAATACATTTCTCTTGATCAAGATGATTAGTTTCATCAAAACTAATATATGGATCCTTCAATGACTAAAGTTCTTTTGTTAAAGACTTTATAAGCTTTGCTAGTCGATGAATATCCTAGGAAGATTTCGATTTCGGATTTTGAATCAAATTTGCCCAAATTTTCTTTTGTGTTTAAAGTTAAACATTTGCAACCAAATACTTTTAAATAACTGATATTTGGAATTCTATTTTTCCAAAACTCATAGAGAGTTTTTGTTTTCTTTCAACTACAACTGTATTTATAATGTAGCAAGAGGAGTTCACGGCTTCGACCCAAATGTGTTTTGGTATGCTATTTTCATTAAGAATGCTATTTTCATTAAGAATGGTCCTAACCATTTCTTACAATACACTATTCTTCCTTCCAATTACACCATTTTGTTAAAGGTTTCTAGGAGCTAAGAAGTAATGTTCATATACATTTTCATTGCAAAACTTATCAAATCTGTTGTTATCAAATTCTCCACCACTTCTAATAGTTGTAATATTATTTCTTTTTCAACCTTTTTTACAAAATTGATTAAATGTATTCAAATTTTTATCTTTCAAATTCAAAAATAGGACCCAAGTGAATCTAGAAAAGTCGTCGACAATGACGAATGCATATTGTTTACCATTTAAGCTAGCGGTTCTAACTAGTCCAAAAAGATCCATGTCGAGGAGTTGTAAAAGTTTTGTAGTCGAAGAGTATTGCTCAAGTTTGAAAGAACTCTTTACTTATTTTCCAAATTGACATGCATCGTAAATTTTATCTTTTTCTAATTACAAGTTTGGCAATCCGTCAACAAATTTTTTTTAAAACTTTTAGAAATTCCATACTAACATAGCCTAATCTTCTATGCCACAACCAAGTAGATATCAACTTTCAAACTTGATAAACATTTTTTATCATTTTCGAATTCAATATTTATGACATAGACACCTTTTATTTGGCTTTCTTTAAATATTACATCTTTTGATGTAGCATCCTTAATAAAGCACTGAGAATAATCAAATTTAATATAATAGCATTTATCACGTAATTGTCTAATGCTTAGTAAGTTATGTTGAAGTTATCTACTTATATAATGTTCTCAGTAGAAGGAGATGAATGATTACCAATGTTTCCAATGTCAATGATCTTTCTTTCGGCATTATTTCCAAAAGTGAGATGACATACGTCCTTCTTTTTAAGATTTGACAATAGAGATTGATCACTGGTTATGTTCTTTGAGCATCTACTATCCAAAAATTATTTACTTGGTATTTTATTTGGTAACTACAAAAATGATTCAATTTTTAATTTTTGATACCCATACAACTTTGGGTCCTTGATAGTTAGCTTTAATGGACTCTTGAAACCTACTTGTTTTTGCTTTCAAAGTGTAGCCTCTTTTTAACTAGACAGTTAAAAGAAACAAGTCCATTTTTATTACAGAAATTACATGTAGTATTTGGAAGAGATGAATTGGATACTTTAACGAATAAATTTTTTAGAAATTTTTGTTACAAGAAAGGTTTATATCAAATTCCTCCTTCGTCAAAAATATATATTTGTTCAACAAGTGTTAAATCAAAAAAATTCTTGCCTTGAGTGAACTTGTAAATAATCTTAATCAAATCTTCAACTTTTTCTTTTAAAGAGGAATTCTACTTAATTAGAAAATTATAATGAACATTTTTCCTTTTTAAAATCTTTTTGAGTTTCTAAAATTTTCTTAACTTCATTTTTCAATAAAGAGTGTTTCTTTTTTAAAATGGAGTGATTTAAAGCAAATTTCTCAAGAATCTCAAGAATCTCATCATAGGAAGTAGATAAATCATCATATGAGTATTTTTCATTAGTAGTTATCTCATCTTTGATTGCTATGAAGCACATATTTGTAACTTCCTTTTGACTTTCAATTTCATTACGATCTTCATTATCACTTTCATCACAAGTCACTTGGAGTGCTTTCTTTTTTATGAATCTTTTCTTATTCGAACACTTACTTCTCTTATGACCGGGTTTGTCACATCCCTAATAATTGATCTTTTTTCTTTTCTTTTCACCCTTTTCCTTTCTCTTCTGAAATCATTGATTATTGCAAAAATTTTCTATTTTTTGACAAGAAAAACTAGATCATCAAGTTCTTCGTTGCTCATATTCTTGCTTGTAGTGGCTTCGTCAATTTTCGATTTTAAGGAAATTTGGCGCTTGGAGGCTCCTTTGATTCTTCTTTGCTTTTCCTTGTTTTCTCTTTTATCTCGACATTATTTAGCTCATAATTCATTAACGTTTGATAGAGCTCTTCTAATGATATATGTTGGTATTTTGGTGTTTTCTATCAACATCTTAGTAAGCTCCAATCCTCCAAAAGAGACCTAAGCATTTTACTTACAAGTTCACCATTAGTAATTTTTTTATCAATGCCTTTGAGACCATTAAGAATATCAGTGAAACGAGTAATCATGCCAACAATAGATTCATTTTCTTTCATAAAAAAATTTTCAAAGTCCTCAACCAAAAGATTTATTTTGTTTTTTTTTTTTTTAAATTTGCTAGTGCCCAATTAAGTAACTTCTACAGCATGCCAAATATCAAAAGCAGAGTCACATGAGCTAACTCGATTAAATTAATTTTAACTAAAGCACAATAAAGTATATTTTTAGCTCTAGCATTTAACGATGATTTTTTTTTTTTATCTTCTTCATCGCAATCCTCTTGAGGTTTTGAATAATTCGATCCAATTTTCCATCAACTTTAATAACTTTTGTAGGCACATAGGAACCAAATTCAATAACTTTCCAAACACTATAATATATTGATTAAACATAAATCATCATCTTAGATTTTCAATAATTATAATGTGTATCATCAAATAAAGGAGGACAATTTGTAGAATACCCCTTAAGATTTTAAAAATTGTGATTGCTATTACTCATGATTGTGAAATCTTAAAATTAAAAAAAGAGCACATCGCTCTAACACCAACTGATGTCCCAAGAATAAATAACCAAGAGGGTGTGAATTGGTTTTTAAAACTTTTTCGAAAAATTAACCTAAACTCAAGCAAGTTAGGAATCAATAAATCATTGAAACAAAATGCACAAATACAAAAGTAATAAGCAAAAGGAAAGAGAATATGCAAACGATATAATTGTAGAAGTTCGATCCAAAGCAATAATATAAGTCCTTCTTTACCAAGCTCTCCATCACGAAAAAGGCCTTTACACTATATTGATTGACTTATGACGTAATCAAAGCCCTGACATCACTTTCGATGACTTACAAATAATAAGCACCCATCCTTATACAATTTTGAGCATTACAGGACTTCAATGCGACCCAACGATTCAACCTATTGAGCTACCAAGTTGCCTCAATACAATCCACAAATTTGAAGAATTAATTTTCAATTTGAACATCATTCTTAATCGATGATATAAAATGAATTACGTTCTAAGAGAGGATAACACTTCGATAAATTTGCGATAAATGAATTCAAGTATTAGAACATATAATGAAAAATATGATTTTTAAAAGTTAATTCAATCAATCAAAGGTTTTCAAAGTAAATGTTTGATGAAATAAGCAAAATTTAAACTCAAAGAGTTTTGCTTAAAAATTTTAATGTTATTGAAAAATGCTACAATGAATACAAAAAGTGAATGTATTATAGGGTTCAAGGAGCAACACAATTTGTGAAACTGGACAAAGATCCAACATCATCTTTCATGTTAGAACATACAAAACTAGTCGCTGTGTACTAGAAATCAAAACGATCAAAAAACTGACTGTTACATGAACCAAATATCGACGTGGATGATTTGAACATCTACATGTACCTAACACCCTTTCATAAGTTTTGTCCATTTTGTCTTTATTTGATTCGAAGTGAGTGTTCTAAAAAATGTAAGCTTTTGAATGTTGTTCTCAAACTGTGATCTAAGCTCAACTATAATTTAAAAAATTAATTTTGCTTTTGATAAAAATATTTTATGCAAGTGATGATCTAAATAGCTTTTAGTGCATCAAAATAGTTCTTGAGCTTTTATCATTTATTGTTAAAGATTGAAGCAGTTATACTTTTATAAATGAATACTTTTATAAATGAATAGAAACGTCTAGACGAAATGTAATGTTTCCGAAAGATTGGACTCGACAATGCAGTGAAAGCCTAATAATAGTCTGATATGCTTTAAATAAATTTAAGCTCATGGAAGTTCAACAAGCAACCATGCATGTTCTTTTTAAAAAGAAAAAATTATTTAAGATAGGATGGAATGTGTACAAGATTTCAAGCAAATCTAAAGAAGATCCACTCAGCAGCTGTTAAACGAGTCATCGGATATGTTAATAGCTCTTCTAGTTTTGGTTTATGGTATACTGAATACTCTAATTCTCATCTTGCAAGATATATGGATGATAATTGGACATGGAACATGGATGACATGAGAAGCACACCTAGAGGCTATTTCTACATAGGTAATAAACTTATCTCTTGGCTAATTTGGAAACAAAACTTCATTTCCTTGTCTACTACAAAAGCTGAGTACTCGTTACTGGTACTTGTTGTACACAGCCACTCTAGATGAAGCACATGCCCAGTGATTATGATATCGAACAAGATTCTCTTACCATGTTTCATGATAATACTAGTGCTATAAACATCTTTAATAATCATATCCAGCATTCTAGGACTAAGCACATTGATATTCGACAACACTTCATTGGGGACTTAGTTGAAAGGAATATTATTATCCTAAAACACATTCACAGCGGAACAACTGGCTGATTTACTCGCTAAGACTTTATATACTGCTAGATTTGAAACTTTATGAAAAATTGTGGACATATGCATGATGCATTAAGACATGTTTGATATACATAATTTTATTTATTTATTTATTTTGAGTGTTCACTTTGTTTGCTTGTATTTTGCTTTTATATAAAAAAAAATTGGGGCTTTTCTTGCAAATCTCACAAGATTTGAATTTCTGATTAGTTTATAGTTATTAAGATGAAATTGGAATCACAAATTATTATGATATTCCCACTTCAACTTATAGTAAATTATTGTCAGATAAGTACACCATTATAACATTGTGACTACTTCAATTGTGATTTACTGACTAGGTTGTCATTTTGAAGTGACAAGTGTTTGAGTGTAGACTTATGGTCAGCATCTATATCTATGAGCACTGTAATATGATGTGTAAAATAGGTAGGTTCATTGGAAGAGAGGGCTATCATCATAGACGTGTGAAGCCATTCTTGACAATGAACATAAATTATGAGAGAAAAGCTACACATCCATAAATTAAAAAGACTGTAAATTCAAAGAATAATGAAAAGAGTCATCACATGAGTATTCAAAAGAAAACTGAAAAAGTTGTATACATGCTCAAGTCCGGCACACACATATTTTTATATCTACATGGACAATTTTAGATGATGACTGGTTTGAAATTCACTTTTGCACATAGTTATTGCAAGTGTCAATTTTGGTTAGGACATGGTTCCTGATTGATTAGTCTACATTGTCTTATCACACATTCACGTTTTAATTTGATAAACTAATTGAATCAACTCTGAGCAAACATCTTATTGGAATTTTCATGACTAATCTGATAATTTCTAGCTGATTGTGAAATTGACTTGACCGTAAAATTTGTCAAAAAATATTGTAATTGATTGAATGTTGGAAAATTTCATTCTTTATGTGTGATTGACGCGTGTGGGCTCTTTTGTATAATATTAGGTAAGATTTAATTTCAATCTTGGCTATTGCTTTACATAAGTAAAGGAAGAAACAAGAAGTGAATTAACAACTTCGAATAATTTTTCTGTCCTTACAAGCTGTGGCTCTGTCGAATTCAAGAAATCACACAGGACGTGATACTTCATTGATTAATTCGAAGTGAAGCTTTGAAAAACCTAATTTCATCTAGTAAACTCGTGGCTAATAGTTCTGCCATTTTCCAGCAGCAAGCAGATCTATCATTATTTAGTAGCAAATAGTTCTGCAGTTTACAACAACGAGTAGTTCTATCATTCTCAAAAGAGTTCATACCAATGCCACGAGTAGTTCTGTCATTCTCAAAAGAGTTCATACCGACGCAATGCTTTATTGGATATTTTCAAAGCCAATGTCTTCTTCAAGTATTTGGAGAATACAAAACAACCTACGTTGAATGTTCAATCGTATTTAAAGATCAAGCTACTTAGCGTGAGTTGAGATTGGTGAATCTTAATCTAAGTAGTGGTTGTGATCAAAATTCAAATACAATAGTAAAGTGGTTATAAAGTCAAGACCTTGTATTTCTTTTGATTATTTTTGTTAATTTTGCAAAATTACAAAACTAAAGACTGATGTATTTTTTTTATTATTTGATATAGTGGATTGTTTGACCCGTGACATAGAACCCCTAGTTGTTTTCCTTTGGAGTTTACCACATCACATCTAGTGTTCATGTTTTTATATATTAGTTAATTTTCGCAATTGATTAAAATTACTTAGAATACTAGATTATGTATACACGTTGCAGTAAGAACTGTATAGAAACTAGTCAGAGAATATTTTGACTGCCTAGCATGTACTATTTGAATGAGATAATTATGAACAGATTTTTTAATTTACTAAGTTTTAGAATTTACAACACTGGATTTCTTGTGGGCCTAACAAGAAGCAGTAGCAAAAGAACTGGGTGAACCCTCCTTGAGTGTGCAAACAAACCATGTTACACGATGTAGTAGCTCTAATGGTTGTTCAGATGGTTCTGTTTGAGTACTATTGATGCAGCGGTGTGTACAGATGGCGGGTCATTGTGGCGTGGTACTAGTGCTGCTGCTTTTGCTGCTCGAATATTCGAGTACTTTGATCCCATAGTTGTTGAAGCTCTGTCACTTCGTTATGCGCTATAAAACACATGGAATGAACCTTAAGATTAAAATTGGAGAATGTGAATCTCAGCTCATGAACGGTCTCCAAATGCCCCAATCTTTACTAATATTTCACAGCTCAATATAATGGTGAACCCTCGTACTTTTCATAATAAGAATATGGCACGGCTTAGGATCGATCCTGAAATTTTAGGCCTTTTGCAAACTTCAAATGCGGGGGCCCTATAAATATTTAAAAACACTTGTAATAATAATAAATATTTTTTATTGAATAATTTTTTTCAAATGTTTAAATTAAATTTACTCTTCAAATTTTTTTTATAAAAAAATCAACAATTATACTATTAAAATCAATTTAGTGTAAACTTCTTTTTCAATAGACACCTTGACCAATTCATTCAACATTTCTTATGACATTGTTAATAATATGTAGGATTTTATAGATTTCACTTTTAGAAGATATTCTCTTCATATGGAATTGTAATTGATATAGTTTAATAATATTTTACAAGCAAACCACACATTTGGTGTAAACAATAGTCCATCATTTTAATATAGTCTAACACTTCAATCATCTTTTTGATCTCTTCTCACACAATTTCTCAAGTTTCAGTTTAAAAAAATAACTAATGGCCATAATATCAGAATTTTTGTCATGCTTCAAAAATTCTTCAAACTAATTACACCAACATTTAAAAAAGTTATCATATGCAATCTTCAATTTTTTTAGACTAAAAAAATCAAAAATATTTTCATATTTTTAAAATTGTTCAAACCTTACATTAAGTAATGAAAGAGCTTGATCAACATATATAAAAATAATCAACTCTAAAAGATTCTTAGTTGAATATATTATGTCATCTTTGAAATTTTCATCCAAGTGTTTTTTTTCTATGAATAATATGTTTAAATAAAATGTATGTTCAACTTCCATTTCAATAGCAATTTGTTTAGTGATAATTTTGCCAAATTCAAATACAATTTCTTTATATATTTTAAAAATAAAATAAGTGCTTACAAGTGACTAACAACAGTATCAATAGATATGTTACTTTAGAACATTTTGCTTACTTCATTAATAATTAATATATATTGTACTAATTAATCATGTCAAACAAGAAGTTAAAATTCATTATGTCAAAAATAAAATTTAGTATCTCTAAAGAGTAATGTTATTTAGGACAACTGATATTACAACACCAATTTATGTGCACTAAGTTTCCTTAAATGAAATGTACAATTAAACGAATAACATAATTTCACCTTTAATTGAACATATATACATATATATATTCTTACTTTAAAAAAAAAAGAAATTTACTATCATATAAATAGCGGTGGCTCGGCTCAGCCTTATTGCCCACGAGCTTGTGCCCAGCACTTGGCTCATTACGAACTCAAAGGCCAAGGCCCTCGAGCACGTTCCTTGTGAGCTGAGCGGTGCTTGGCCCCAAGCTCACCTATTTAATTTTTTTTATTAAAATAAAACCCTCCTCATTTACCCCAAGATTAGGATTGGCTACTTAAGTTTAAAGTAGGCGGAGTTAAAAATTATGAACAAACAACTTGTCACGTGTACAATTTTTTAAAAAAATTATAATTATAATTATAAAATAACAAATTTAGTAATATAATTAAATTAAATATCATTTACCTGACGACACGAAATTTCGGCATATTTACCTTGCAGTTAGAAATGAGTGTCTTGTCAATCCTTTACACACTTTAATGATTTCAAAATATCTTCTTTCACTTGCAACCTGACTTTGGACAAAACCCTCTTACCTACACTAAAAGCAAACTCCGAAGCTACACGCGTCTTGTCAATCCTTCACGCACATTAATGCTTCCAAAATATCTTATTTCAATCGCTTCTTAACTTCGGACAGAACCCTCTTACATGTACTAAAAGCGGACTCCGAAAATATAGTGCTAAACGAAAGTGTTAGTAGGTCTTTTGCCAATGGCAGAATCTACTAGCCATCGTCGTTCGTACAAGCAATTTCGACATATTTACCTTGCGATAAAAAATGAGCGTCCTGTCAATCTTATACACACATTAATGTTTTTAAAATATCTTCTTTCACTTGCCATTTGACTTCGGACAAACCTGCACTAAAATCAGACTCTGAAGCTACATGCGTCTTGCCAATCCTTCACACACGTTAATGCTTCCAAAATATCTTCTTCCGGTTGCCTTCTGACTTCGGACAGAACCCTCTTACCTGCACTAAAAAGGGACTCCGAAAATGTAGTGCTAACTGGAAGCGCTAGTAGGTCTTTCGCAATGGCAAAATCTACTGGCCATCGTCATTCGTATTTTCACTTACTTCTAAACTTTTTTAATTGACACATTACTAGGCATATGATAATTAAAATAATCAATTCATTCAACAAGCAATGGATTTGGAGGTGTGTTCGATGTCTGATTAAATGTAGTAAACATACTAAAAGAACCTATTGCATTATATTTATAGGTGTTAATACCTTGAAATAAATTTAGTATTTCAACTTCGTCTTCTTCAAATTTAGCGAGAAGAGTAGGTGCACCCATTCGTTGTGCTTATAATTCATACATTTTACATAAAATTTGTTCTAAATTTTTATAAGTGATAAGTGTGTTAAAAGTTAAAGCTTTTGAAATCTGATCAATTATATATTTAATATCTGATAAATTGTATCGGGAATCCATGATGCATGCCAAAAGAAATAATATTGGCAAGTCTTCCCAATATTTTATAAACTTCAATTCCATATAAAATATAATTTCACTAAAATCGGGATCATTTTTGTATTTATAAAAAGCTCCTGCAATGATATAAAGACGTTCAAACACCATACAGCTAGTAGGATAGTACACTCCAAATAAAATATTTATAAAGTCTTAAAAACTTGTCAAACAATTTTTAATTTTAAAAGTTAAAATTCAATCAGATTCATTTAAAATAGTGTCATCATCGTTTTTTATATGCCTATAATTATAAAATTCAGTTATTAAATGTTCATATACTTTGCATGATTTTAATAATAGGTAAGTTGAGTTTCATCTATGTCCTACGTCACTAACAAATATTTTCGTATTCGACATCCCAAATTTAGCACGAGTTCCTCGAATGCTTGTTTCGTATTCGACATCCCTAATTTTATTTTAATTTCATTCTTAATACGTTTTAAATCATCTTGCACAATTAAATTAAAAATATGAAAAACACAACAAATATGAAATAAATATCCACAAAAATCGGGCTACAGTACCCTACACAATTTATCAATAACTACCTTATTAATACTAACGTTGTCAATATAGATGAATGTAATTTACTCTCACAATAATATTCTCTAATATTCCTCATAATAGGGTTAAATATATTGTTAACGATGTAAGGAAACTTAGTTATTTTAAAAGCAACATTTTTATGCATACATCAAAGTGGGATTATGTAGTGTGCAGTTGCAGTTATATGACAATTTTTTATTAACTCCTTCCCGTAAATCCGAAGTTAAAGATATAAAGCCACCATATTTTTACAAATCAATAATCAATTATTTCTTTGTATTAAGGAAATATTCTATTGTATCGAAATGAAGAGTGTTTCTACTTAGTTCAACGTACATCGGTTGAACATATTCTTTCACATAAGAGACGAAATGTTTGTTGTTAACTATTACTAGAGGCAACGAACTTTACCATTCCCATTAGAGTTTCCTCTTCCGAATACATCTACGTGAAATGTGTCGAAAAAGTAGAATCGACGGTTAGACTACCAAATTGCAGTTGTGTTTGAGAGGCAAGAACAAGCCCATATTTGGCCGCACATGCTTTGTAGTGACAGTTGAGGTGGATGGTACCAATGTCCTTTTGTCATACCAATCGTGTTTGACAGTATTTACATACTGATTTAGACTATACGACTTTGTCGAACGTACGACCCATTGAAATCAGTTTAAAGTGATCCCAACATTTTGTCGATTTTTCCCCTTTTGCTTCTCTGTTGCAACTGGAATATCTAATTCCACCTGTTCCATTTAGGGAATATCAAAATCATTCAAATCAATTGGACTACTACTTCCGTAAGCATTCAAATTTGGAATATTTTCGAGAATGGGTATGTCGTAGAGATCGGCAAATTTATTGTGAAATTGACTTTATGGCATCATGGTAATTCGTCACTGATACCAAACACGCCCTCAACAAATGATAGTGGATCCATTTATGGTGAATTGATAATATATGAACTTGAATGAAGATGAAATGACGATTGAATATGTAGAAATTGGATAGTACTAATTTGTTGCATTATAGGAATATAAATTAGACAATGTGTATAAAATATTACGTAGAGAATATGTATTGTGTAATGTGTATTATATATAGTAAAGGAAGTAAATAAGAGTATGTGAAGAGTGTAAGATGTAAAAATATTGAAATTGAAGGTAGAAATAGAATGTAGAAAGTACAATGTGGTAGAGAGTAAAAATTGTTGTTGTGTGAAAAAAAAAGTGTTAAATTGGTATGGGATTTATAGAGGAAGAAAAGTGACCGTTGCCGGCCCGCTCGATTCATGTTTGAGCTCATCCGAGTAGTCCACGAGCCAACGAGTCACTAGGCATGTTTGCCACCCCTGGTTATAAATCAATTATTAAAGATGCACATTTCTTGTAATCTCAATTATAAAAATTAAAAGAGTTATTTATCTTAAAACGTGTTTGACGTAGTTTTTCTATAATAAATTTTGTGAAAATAACTTTTTTTAATAATGTGTGGTTAAAAATAAGAAAAAAATTATGAATCCACGTGAAAATTATTTTAATAAAAGAATGTGAGATTGGGAAAAAAAATCTGTACCCGGCTTGGTATTATAAAGTTACATTAAAATAGATCAAAATTTTAAAGCTGCTAGGATTTTTGCAATCTAAATTACAAAAGTTACTAGAATTTCTTCTTTTAAATTATAAAGTTAAAAATTAAAAGTTAAATTAATTCGAAGTTTATAATCTCAATTATGAAAATTAAAAGAGTGTTATGAAAGAAAAATAATAGAACAAGAAGAAAAGAAAATATAAGAGTTAAAATTCAAGTGTGTATATGTAACACCCCGAAAATTTA
>CAIGRP010116844.1:0-19946 GCA_903798385.1 Fraxinus cuspidata
AATATGAAATTAGAGAATTTTCTAGTTAATCAAATATTTGTGCAAAGAAGCCCAAATAATGCGAGGAAAATTATAGGAACTTATGTTGAATTTGATTTATAAAATTACTCCTAGATAAACTTGGAGGTAATCACTATTTCAATTAGATGTTAAAGACACGTTTGATATGCAGTAGTAGACCGTATAGTGAATAAAATTTAAGCTATTTTATTCATAAATTGAGGCGTTTCTCTATCATGAATGCATAATCATGGACCTATAATTGCCTATACTTTTCCCCATAATTGTATTATGCATGAAAAACCATATAAAGATATTTATTATAATTGTGTTGAAGTTCCAAAATGTGGACATGGTCATGACACTTAGAGTTCGTTTGGCATGATTTTTATTTTTGTTTTAGATTTCTGTAGAAGCGTTTTTGGAGGAAACTACTTTAATTTTTATTTGAAAACTAATTTTTAAAGGAGTTTCTTATTCCGGAAGTGATTTTAGAGGAATTCACATTGGACCACCTTTATTTAAAAACTCTTTTAACTAGAAAAAAACATTTCATAAAAATTAGACAAATGGGTCTAAAAACATCTTTTGGATCCCAAATGTTCCTTTGGACTTTTCAAAATGGAAATTTTCTATGGCTCCTTCAATTCCGTCAGTTTTTATTCTATTTTTGACACTTTCTGTACCTTCAGCAGTGATCAACATGTCGCCTGGTCTGTTATATAGTGTTCTAGTTCTAACATATGAGGGTCATGTCCTAAACACATCAAGGACAATGTACACACCATTTTCTAAACTTGGAATATGAAATTAGAGAATTTTCTAGTTAATCAAATATTTGTGTAAAGAAATAATGCGAGGAAAATTATAGGAACTTATGTTGAATTTGTTTTATAAAATTACTCCTAGATAAACTTGGAGGTAATCACTATTTCAATTAGATGTTAAAAGACACGTTTGATATACAATAGTGGACAGTATAGTGAATAAAATTTAAGCTTATTTTATTCATAAATAGAGGCGTTTCTCTATCATGAATGCATAATCATGGACTTAAAATTGCCTATACTTTTCCCCATAATTGTATTATGCATGAAAACCCATATAAAGATATTTATTATAATTGTGTTGAAGTTCCAAAATGTGGACATGGTCATGACACTTAGGGTTCGTTTGGCATTTGTTTGGCATGATTTTTATTTTTGTTTTAGATTTCTGTAGAAGCGTTTTTGGAGGAAACTACTTTAATTTTTATTTGAAAACTAATTTTTAAAGGAGTTTCTTATTGTGGAAGTGATTTTAGAGGAATTCACATTGGACCACCTTTATTTAAAAACTTTTAACTAGAAAAAAACATTTCATAAAAATTAGACAAATTGGTCTAAAAACATCTTTTGGATCTCAAATGTTCCTTTGGACTTTTCAAAATTCATACCAAACGAACCCATAGTTCAAGTTTGAAAGGTATTGATTTAACAATACTTATCGTTCATAAGCACAGTTCAACCTTAATAGTGTGTCTAGACCACTCGACTTACTTTCACACCTTTAAATACAAATCAAGCTCAAGTCTATGGAATTCAGAAAACCCAACGAAAGAGCAACCTTACAAACTCTTCAAATATTGGATGTTGGTGATATGGGATTTGTTTCAAATATGAAAAAACAACTCGACTAACTTAAAGCACAAAATCGACTTGAATTTTTCATTGTTTTATGTTGTTTCATGGCATATATGGCATGTTAGATGGAATAAGTAAGAGAAATTATATGTAATCATATGCAGTGTTGTCTTGTACTATTTACTAAGCATATAATCAAGATCGTTTAGAAAAAAAAAAAAAAAAATTCGATTATGAGTTTTCAACTTCTTAATTGCATACCAACCCCTAGGGCATATACGATAGATACTATAATGAACATTGTTATTAGTCACCCCATGCCTCTCCCTAACTAATAAATAAATTACAATACAATGAAAAATAAAATGTGGGCCCTTGAAAAGTGTCTACAAGATGAAATAATAAAAATAATTTCTCAAAATGTTGATTAATAAGGAAATTAGCCTTATTCTTTAATGGGCTTTCCATTTTCTTTTAGCTTGGCAGTGGATTCTTTCATGGCCTCCTTTCTCTTTTTGCTGGCCAAAATTTTGGCCGTTAAACCACTTACACTTGGGTCCTTTTTCTCTCGTGGGGGAGGTGGTGGTGGCCTTCTAGCAGCAGCCCTTGCTTCCCTATCACCACCATTCATAACAAAAATTGCACCTGCAAGCCCTAATAAAACACCCCTGCAATGCACACTTCAAACTATTATGACTGACTAAATAATGCACGTCACACACTTATTTCTCGTACAAGGTTCTAATGTTAAAAGACATGTATTGCATAAGTGAAGGCATCGATGCACATTCCCGCACACACAAACCAAATGAAGAATGACATGTACGATTATACACAATGGCATTATCAATGAACATACCTACGTCTAACTTGTTTGTCTTCTGCGACATCGTCAAAATTTTGACTGCAAGCCCATACCTTGTGGATATGCGAGAATGGCGGAGGAGTCGTCTTCCTCGATATTGCTGTGGTTGGTGCTTGGAGGGATAATAAATGGCTCATCATTGCCCTATCCCTTGTTCTTATTGTTTGATTTTCAAATGAATTGACATTTTTATGTGCCCCAAAAAAATAATCATGTATGGATAGCGTTTACCTCTGGAGTTCGAAGTTGAAGATTTCATTGGCTGTTTCTTGATAAGGCCTCACTTTTGTGGACCCTACCCATACATGGCAGACAAATGAATCCTAACACCCACAACTTTTCACGAAACACTGGTGTATTCAGATCCACACGATAGACGCAACGATGTATAAACAAAATTGTTCAATAAATTACTTGTATATAAAACATTTTATTTCTTCTACAGTTCAGAAATAATTTTATAAGATATAAATTATTTGAGAATTTAATGTACTGGACAGAGAATACACAGAATGGGGTATAATCTCAACTTGTCAAAAGGAATACAGCTAAAGAAAAACCATGTTGGCAGCCAAAAAAAAAAAAAAGAGAGAGATTAAATTATGTAAAATTGCATTTCATGTCAAATAAATTCCAACTACAATTTCTCAACTATATAGGCCAAGAAAGCTGCAAAAAATGGTAAAGACTAACAAAAACAATGGTTTCAGACGTAGAAAACAAAATCGTTAAAAATATTCCATTCTAAAACTTTTTCACTCATCATCGTCGTCTTCGTCTCCTGCTCCCGTAGCGTTTAGTGCATTCAATCTTTCAATCAATCGAGCCTTCCTCTCGTCATAGGTGAGCTTCTTCAAGTTGTACCTGGGTACAAAATAGGAAGAAAAGATTAACCGAGCACTCACAATAACATCTTAATATGTTCATGAAAGGAAAGAAGTCAGTTGCAAAACCAATAAACTATAATCGTGCACGTAAAATAACAATAAAAAATGCACAAATTAGAAATTGTTTGGGAATAGCTTGTAATAGGTTTAAATTAATACTTGTGAATCCCAGAAATGTGTGAATAAAAAGTAGGTTTGACTGATTATTATTATTATTATAAATTAAAAGGTGCCAGACAAGGGATAAATCATCTGAAAGTATTTTACGAATAGGCCAATAAAATTTCAACAGGCATAAACCACAGGCAACTGACATTTGTAAATAAGAACCATTGCACGTAGAAGAATTCATGACAACTACAGACTGGATCCAACGCAAGTGTAAAACTATTTCAATACCTCTTGTGTTCCTTAGGTGGCTGTTTCTCAGATTTCTTCATAGTCGGGTCAGCACGGATGGCCGCATGGACTTTCTTGTACAATTCCTCGAGGCCATCTGGCTCGAGTCCTTTCTTGATATACTCACTGAAGTGTGATTGATACTTTTCTGGTTCATCTTCCATCAATGTCTGAAATATTTAACACAAACTGAGGAAGTCAGATATCCTTTCTTTCAACTGTAAAAGTTATCTCCAGTTACAGTCAAAGAAAAGTAAGACTTCAGAAGTTCGACATCACCGTCATGCATGCAGCAACGTGGCCACCATAAATGTATTTCCTGTGAACCTCAGCATCAAGCTGCTTAGAATCCTTCACAAATCCAGCAAACCTCTTGTCACTGTGGGGAACATCTAATCCTCCATCCAGCGCTCCCTGCAATTAGTAACAGAAATATTACATTCAACATGGATGCATGCTAAGAAAGTGCAGACGGTTCTATGAACCGTGTTACGGTCAGGAGAACAAATAATCACTGAGCATCATAAGCACAAATAATCACTGAGCATCATAAGCCATTACCACAAAAGTCTATGACCAATGATGAAAAAACTCAAGAAACCTTTTTCAGATAGTTTTTAGTAAGAACATATCAATTGTCACATAATTAAGCAGTTGGAAACCATTTAACATTTGAAAATGCTGCAGTTTATGGCGAATCATTAAGTGAATAATGTGCATAAAACACGGGAGGAATACTATATAAACCACATAAGAACATGCTTTATAGATATACCTTCAGAGCACCAAAAACACGATTTCCAGTAGTTGTTCTAATAAGACCTACATCAAGAAGAGCATGGAAAGGCCTTCTGCTCTCAGCTGGCTCAACTGAGTAATCCTCTCCAGTTGCCTAGCAACAGAAAGGTCTCAGAAGAAGAGATACAAACAGAGGAATTACAATACAATAATGAAATGATATTAGAACTGAAATGCCACGGTAGTACCTCCACATTGCCTTCATACTCATCATCTATCTCAAGCGTTTTTAAGACACGGCGAGCCAAAAGAAGCCCAGTACAGTAAGCTGACCACACGATTGAAATTAATATCTCCTCAAATAATGTGAGCAAAAGGGATATAGAGGTAGCCTTCTTTGGGGGAAAAGATCCAGGGTGAAGGGGGAGGGAGTGACACCATTGTGATACCTGCAGCATAATTTGTAAGACCCACTTCAAGTCCATAGCGAGGCAGTTCACGGGCGTATGCTGCAGCCAAGACAATATCTCCAGCTATACTAGCATATACTATTTGTGCAATAATATCTTGGTTGGTCTATAATGACATTAAGGTTCTCAACTCTAAATAAAGCATAACAATATCCCATATTTTTTCTTCATTGAGAACAAGTAACTAAATAAGACAAATAAAATAAATATTTGGATCCATATTTTCCATTGTAGACATAAAGGCCACAGAGTTCTTTCACTTGGAACACAAAAAGCAGAGCAAGAGAAACTCTTGAATAAACAAATGCTATTTAGCAGTTACAGATTACGCGGATACAAATCGCACGACAAATCGATACTTTGGCGTGTTGTATTTGTTCTTGTCCTGATTAATTAGGCGAATCCTTGCCCTATAATCAGTTTTCCCCTCTGCATTTTAACAAAAACAAACGTCACTCAATAGAACCACACACTGTGTATCCATAAAATATGGCATCAAAGATCTACAGAACAGACAAATGCAGCATACAAAGCTCATACTATACCTCTCCTTCTCTTATACTTGACCTGAAACCTCTTGAAGTATGCTCTAGACTTTTGTGCTTTGACAAAGGCCTGACATGAACACGTTATCACTAAGTCATTTATTTTAAATATTCCAAACATGTTACTCATTATTCACTGCAGAACAAAACATGAACCTAAGGTGCCACAGATATTTTATACATACACAATGCCTATAAGCACATGACTGCGCAAGCACAAACTCGCAACTTAAAGTAACTGCATCAAAGAAGCCAATGTATACTAAAATTAAACATAGAACAGATAAATTTAGTCACTCCTCCACATACCTAAATTTTGTATGTGAACCTTAATCCCCAAAAAAAATACAAAGCCATAAATAGACACCTAATTATTGGAAGTCAGATATCTCCTTAAGCTAGACCTTGACAGAGCAACAATGAGATTTGAAACTATAATACAACAAAAAACAACAATAAATATTGCCTTTGAAGTCAAACAAAATTAATCTAGTAAATAAAGTTCAATTAATAGATAAAATGCTATATTTTTTGAAGCTTCCAAACTTTTTGCCAAGTTAACAATTCCAAAAGAAACCAGGAATACCGAATACAATTTTTTTTTAACTTGACAGATCTAAACCCACTTACGTTAAAAAATGCAAAAAAATTAGAAAAATGATTTATAATCCCAGAATTTTCAACTCCTTTCACTATATCATTTTACTCATTTTCAACTAGACACGATAAATCTAACTAAAAAAACACACAAACTTAAACCTGATTTTTACTCTTTCACTAGTTCTGCGCTAAATTTCTCAGCAGACAAATATTAATAGTTTGAGTTGAAATTCCCAAAAATATCAGACAAGTACTCAGACGCGTAGTCATCCATGCGTAAACACGTAAATGGGACATGAAAAAATGATCACTAAAAAAGATAGAAAAGAGCAAGAAAGAGAAGAAAAGGTCTAAACCCAATTACCCTAAATTTACGAAAAAGTTAAAAAAATAATGATCAACAAAAGTAAAAACCCAGAATATTCTTTCCATTTTACTGCATTTTAAAAATATAGAATCCCGGTTCAAGAAAGACAAATTCAAATCCCATTTTACTCAATCCACTGCAATTTCTCAGCTGAAAAATATTTAACAGATTGAGAAGAAATTCCCACGAACGTCAGACAAAAAATGCAAGTGCAAAAATGCAAAATGTAGAACGTAAAAATTAATAAAAGGTAGGAAAATAAGTAAGGGTTAAGAAGAGTTACCATTGTTGAAGCGAGAGAATGAACCTACGTTGCAGGAAGAGTGGGCGAAAATGGTGATTTAAGAGTTTTATATCTAAACCCTAAATCTAATTTGTGTGACCCAAAGACCTAATATTTTGGGCTGAAACGGCCCGTGTGGAGGGGACTGGTTGGCCCATAATTTATAGTTTAATCTTTATTTTTAATTGGTTAGCATGTGTTTGGTTTCTTAATAAGTTACTTATAATCTTCTTATAATGAAAAAAATAACGAATCTATAAAAAAAAATTAATAATAGGTATATAGTAGTTGTGTACGTGTGATTAAAGTTAAATATTAACTTTGACTATTTCTTATAAGTAATTTATAAGAAAACAGCTTAGTATGTGTTCAGCCAACATTAGTAACTTTACTTCTACTATCTAGTCAAAATTAAATTGAAATTCAACCACGCAATCAAAATTACTATTCGTTATTATTCATACATTTCTTGGTCCTACCACCGTGCCTCATACAAATTTCCTAATAAGTTGATAATAACCAAACTCGAATAGGAGCTTAATTTATTTAAAAGTCCGTTTCAAAGAAGTTCATGACTCTATGTAGTGTGTGCACCATTAGAATCAAGGACACAAGTAAAAGGTTCTACCTCAAAATTAAACTTTAATCTTTGTTAAAGAATGAACCTACAAAGTCAATACGTCATGACTCTTTCATATTAAGAAACCGTTATATTATGTACATGCCTACAAGCAAAAAATAAATTTAACAAATTGGAGTGCATTTATTTACTTTTACTATTGGAGTTCTATATTGTAATGGCACTTCAATAAATTATAGACTGAATTTGGTGTTGTTGAGCTAACTCATTAAGCAGGCAAGTTAGCTCATTCAAATTAGCAAGTTAAAAAGGCCCTTTTCAAAGTTAACAGTTAAAAAAAAAATTATTTTTAGAAAAAAGATATATAAAAGCTAGAGCCGACCTCTAACTCTTTCATTCACACGAATCGATGAGCACGTGTCAAAGTACACATGACTCAAAATTGAATGACTATATCAACTTGACCTATATTGATGGTAATTGAAAGAAGACTTGAGAAAAAAGTTAATAGTGTCATGTGCATAAATTAACATTATTAGTTATCTCTCCAAATTCATCAACTGAACCAATTTAAATTATTAAAGTGAGTCGATATTTGAGCTGTGTAAGTGACAATTAAACTAAAAACCAAAATTACTCATTCCACACACTCTTAGCATAAAAAAGAAAAACATGTTCATTTGAAAGGATCCCAAAAATTATTTCCACGCTTTTAGAAAAACAATCTCTCAATTAAAATCCACTAAATTGGACATCATAGTCCACATGTTGGTCGACTTCTCGGCCGACCTTCTTATTAGCTAACTAAAGTGCTCATAATACAAATACTAATAATTTGTGTATGTGTAGGTTAATGGAAATCGATTACATTTTCAACTATCAATACTTTTATTTATTATGAAAAATCCAAAATATAATAAGCAAAAACTTTTCAGCACAAGAGACTCTTGTATATGGACCCTATGAGTAAACGTTCCACAACAAGTCACATGCACGTAATGGTGATAATTAGCATTATTATACCTATCTAGTGACTAATTTGAATGAAATCATAACCCCGGTGACTAAATTGAGATTTTATATTAAAGCCAGTATAATTAGACTAATTCCTTGCCCCGAACCAGTTCTTGAATCTCCCTTCATCTCTACCCCCAAGGTACTGCACGGTGTTTATCATACATGTACTTATTATGTAATGTGGCAGATCTTGAAGTTTTGTGATGGACTTTTACAGGGACGAACATATTTTTTGTAATCGGACACGACTATGTCTTCAGCTCAAGACCCTTTTTACATCGTGAAGGAGGAGATTCAAGATTCCGTAAGTATTTTCTTTGTTTCCCTTTTAAATCCCACATAAATAATTCTTTTTATTTGCTGAATATTTGTCATCGCCTTCAGGAATTTCTTCAATTCTACATGGAGAATTGCGAGAGGAAAATAGAGTTTATTTGAATTCATGTAACATCCGTGTTTTTATTTATAATATTCCTATGGGTTTTGTGGGATTTGCTCATTTTGAATTAGACAATTCTTCTACCTTCTGAGAGGTCCGCAGTGACACTAAGCTTATCGATTGGTAATAAATCAAGAACGGGATGGTGAAAAGGTACCAGAAATGAAAGATTGATAACAAAAAATGGGATTAAAGCAACAGTAATATGAATAAATTTGAATATGTAGCATTTATGTGGAAAAAAACATGGGTGAGTTTTCAACGAGAAGGGCTCCTTCTGCATCCCTTGATTTTCTGGTAAACCAGCTAAGTATGTTGCATAGTTCTAATCAACTTTCAAAATGTTTGAAATTTCTAAGTGTTTATTACTACCGTCTCTCTTGCACGATTTGTTTCACATAAGAAACAATAATAATAAAACATATGCCGTAAGTGTATCAGCACTTAAACATTATCAGTAGGAAAAATTGCTCAATAAGATTTGGCTTGAGTGAATATAGCCCCAGTTTGATAGAGATTAAAATCGGATTTTTAGTAGATTTTGATAAAAGTTGATGGAATGTGTGGTTTAAAAGTTGTGGTCTTATAAAATGTGCAGTTAAAATTAATTATCGATTTTAACTTATATTTTAATCAAATTTTTTTGGCGGTACCAAACAGGGGCATAGTGTTGTAGATTGTTTTTTGCAGCTTTGAGATGGAATAAGTTGTAAGGGATTGCTTGTCACATGGAAGCAAAGGATTGAATTTTCCAATTTGACCACTATGTAACCCAAACAATAACAAAACTACGTCTCATTCCCAATAAATTCAAAGTTGGCTGCATGAACCCTAATTTGCCATTCTGTTTGGTTCATAGTTTGAACAAAGTTTTACTTTGCCGTCATGTTCCGGGGCTTGGGACTAGCTATGAAAAAATAGATGGAGTTTATATGGCCCAAAAATGTGTCAAATATAATTTAGCAGTCAAACACAGACTAACACTAGAACATCTGCATATATAGCAGGAATAGAGAAAAAGGAAAAAGTTATCTGATCCCATGGGGTTGGTAAAGCGTATTCACCTACCTTTTTTTTTTTTTTGCCGTCTAATAAATCGTTCATCCTACAGTACCAATGGATACACTTGGACCAGATTTTATGTAATGAATGTTTTCTAAGTTGCAGTTTGCATCTAGTCTCTTGCTGTGTGGATTTGTTGAAATATAAACTGACTCAGTGCTGGCTTGATTAGATTGATAAGTTGCTCTCAACGTTTCACCAATGGGAACAAATGATTTCTGACAATGGAGAGAGACGTCATATCTCTAAGGAGCTTCTTGCTGGTTGTGAGAGCATCGAGTGGCAGGTATGGATTTACATTTGATCCATTGGAGGTATTGGATTTTGCTTTTGGTCACCGATTGTTCGTACACCTTTGGATTGGTTGACATGCAAAGTTCGCTTCCATATCATTTAGATGCATTTATTTGTGTGATGCCATTTCTGCACTCTATTTTTACTTTTCACCGTGTAACTTATTACATTAGATTGCAAGTGCCCACTGGATGTCGTTAATTTAAAAAGTGTCTCTGTCTCGACATTACCATCACAACAACGATAAAATTGCTGCATTAACAATGGCGATAATAATAGTAATTAACTAGTTATTTTCCGTTGTCTTGGATTTGTATCGTATATCAAAGTGAAAAGGAATTTGATTTGCAGAAATTTATCCATGGCTTTCAAAATTACTAATTAGTAGGGTGTAGCCTATTTTGTCAATACTGAAAATTGGTTTCCTGATAGGAAGGTGGATGAATTGGACAAAACAATTGCAGTTGCAGCTAGAGATCCTTCTTGGTATGGTATTGACGAGGCAGAGCTTGACAAACGGAGAAGATGGACTGCTAATGCTCGTATGCAGGTATCAGCTATAAACCACTCTTTTTATTATACTTGATTACTTCAAGAGTATGTTTAACTGAGCTTAGAAAAGTAGAAGGTACTTCTAAGTGACTTTCTCTTTCCACACATGTTTGGATATGATACTTGTTAACAAAGTTACTAAATTCCATTTTGACCAATAAAGAAGTTGCTAATTTTAACACTTATTTGCTTACAAGTAAACCTTTTAAGCTTAGCCAAACATGCTCCAAGGTGTTGTATAAGAATTGATACATTTTTTGAGTATCATTGTTTTGATGTGCAAAGTGAACCAGACCGTGTATATATTTTTCGATTTCCCAAGTTTCAAGACGTCTAAGGGATCATTATGATAAATAGGTCGGAAACATGAAAAAACCTGTAATGACTGGGAAGCAGTCTTATGGCACAAGCACTTCTAGTGTTAATGGAATGCGGCACGAACTAATGAGACTGCCAGATTCTCATCAGAATGACAAATCGAACCAGTACGCTGCACCAGATAATGATGATTTCATATCCTCGGAATCAGACAGACAGCTACTTCTCATAAGGTGATATTGTTGTTCAAGACCTTCCCTTTCTTTTTATCAGTTATACACCTGAACATAGAGCGTGTTTGGCTAAAAATTAGTAGCAGACTCATCTTATTTTTTTCTTCTAATGTTATATCATCCCGGCCTTACTACTAGCCGTTAATTTTAAAATTATGACCCTTTTTTTAGAAGCTTATATTATAGGGACCTAATTGATTGTTTACTATAGTTTAGATACCCATTTTGCAATTTGCAAAAACTTGGAAATTCATTCCTCGTCTACATACCCAAAAAATCGCTAATTTAAAGGAAGTAATATTCATTCCTTTTATGTCCATGTATATCCTGTGTGTGTTTATAGAAAATGAGGAAGAACCCAGAGCATTCATATAAATTTTAGGAAAAAGGATATGAAGGTGCTTAATTGATTTGGGTGATTTATGGTATAATATAAATTATGTTTTGACTCTTTAAGTGAATACGATACCAAATAGAGAGCCACCACATTTATAGGGTATACAGAGGAGTTTTTCGCCCTGCACCTTTACTCTCCTGGCACCAGCTCAGTAGATTTGGATGCGTATTAAATAGCGCTACTGATTTGTCAAGTAGAATTACCCCTTCTGGTGTTTCAATTTTTCTGATTTTGATTAGAATTGTGTAACGCAGGCGGCAGGATGAAGAATTGGACGAACTCAGTGTCAGTGTCCAAAGAATTGGAGGTGTTGGGCTCACTATACATGAAGAACTGACTGCACAGGTAATTGTTAACTTAAGCACCACATATATTTAAAAGAGAAATGGTATATACTAAGCGAAGATGACATGACACAGCAATTTATTGCTGGATGACGAATTTAATTCAAATATTGAGACCAACTGTAGATTATCTACCAATTGATTGATGGGCCATGTTATCAATACTTAGCGTAAGTTAAGCTCCGGTGTTTAGTAAATCATTTCTCATAGTTTAACATATCTTGGCAGTTGCACTTGTGACTTACAAGTTTAGTAGTACTTATCTTATGTTGAATTTTCTTTGGGATCTTCCCAACTTGGAATTTATGCTTAAAATGAAAGCTATACAATGTCTCAGGAAAAAATTATGGATGAATTGGGTACAGAGATGGATAGTACAGCAACTCGTCTCGATTTTGTTCAGGTGATTATCTTCCCTTTGTGATAGCCACAATTTCTCTTCAAATGTTTCATCTGATAAATGAAAATGTTTATTAGCAATCACATTGTCATTTAAATTGAACGTCTGTGCAGAAAAAGGTTGCGATGGTAATGAAGAAGGCCGGTGCCAAGGGTCAAATTATGATGATTTTGTTTTTATTAGTTTTGTTTATTGTTCTTTTTGTGCTCGTCTTCTTCACATAGGCTGAGATAGCAGCACCCTGGAAATCGAATTATACATGGTTTTGAGGAGTACAATAAATTGGATGAGTTTTTAGCTGTGTAATGTATTGTTTGTGGATTTAAGTTTTGGTAAAAGAGAGTTATTTTGGCAAAAGTGATTAATTATTCTTGTATTCATAAAATGTGATTTGACTCCTTTATTGTTATGCCATAAATTGGCAATGCTTTATGGTCATATTTAGTGCCCAGTATTGGACTCAAATAGACTATTTTTTAGTACTATTCAGTACGCTTCTACCTTACCAGATTAGCTGCCAAGGTATGATCAAGAAGCCAACAATAGGCAGATTTATACCATGTTTGGCTTAGCTTAAAGCACACAAAGGAAGCCAAATTTGATTTCTTGTGGCTTTTCTTAATCGGGTGATGACAGTGTCAAAAAAAGAAAGTTGCTTCTCTTGTAGAAGCAGAGCCAAGCACGCTTTTAATGGCGAGTACTTAACCTCTTACTGATTTATGACTATTCACGAATCTGAATTTGTTGAATATAACATAGCTCCAAAGAAAGATGTTACAGTTAAAGAGTGTGCCCAACTTCAAGAATGCTCTCTTACGAGTTCAACAAGGAAGTCAATGAAATTTTGGCAGAAGAGAGATTATTCTAACAGCACCGAGTATGGTTCATTTGGTTCTTCCGAGCTTCGTTGAGAAAATTGTCACAGTCTCGCATCTGGGTAAAACAAGATGAACACAAGTTTAGCAGGTAAAAATTCCCAATGGCCACTGGTAAAATATGTTAAAATTTAGTGATTATTGGGAAACAAAATCGAAAGGTACGTTGATCATTGAGATTTTTAACCCGACTTTAGAAGATCATGATATTATCAAATATATTAGCATAACTGTCATGTAAAAAGCAGCAGAATAAGCAGCACATAATTTATCATTTCACAAGTGATTCAATTTGACAATAACATTATACACCCCAAACGTATAGAATTTTAATTTTATAATTCACAAAATCTTAACACCCTTCGACTTTGTGACCCCCCAAAAAGGATTTAGCTAATCGACGCGCAACCTCAACTCTCTATTATTTTTTAAGCGTGGTTTTCATCTGAAAAATTATGTTATCGTGCTTTAAAATAGAAGAGAAAATGTTGCATTGTTGTGTTTATTATTATTTTTTGCTTCTTTGAAAATACGAGAGAGAAGTAATTATTTTTACACCTTGACAAAACTTTTGAATGAAAATAATCACTCGTGGTTCGACTCATTTGCCGCTCCTATCAGGTTCTCAGGCTGAAGCCCAGTGGACTTAAAAAATTTGAAAAACCAAACATTGTAGGCCCAAACTACCGGCCCATATTTAAACATTGGAAATTGCAACTTTTCAACCCCTGAATTATTTACACTCTCTGGGTAAGTTTCAGGAAGAACCCTAGCTCAGAATTTCACCAGCACAAAGGTACGATTTCATTATTTTTATGAATTTTGTTTTTTCTAAATGTTTTGTGTTATCATTTCCCAATAACCTCATGCAAAATTAAACAATTGTGATTCATTTTCCTAAAAAACCGGCTCTGTACAGTTCTTTAATGCTTGTTTTGCCGAGTTTCTCATCGTTTTAGTGCTCTGTTTCTGTTTAGTTGAATTTAGAAAATCGAAATTTCACATTTTTTAGATCGAGCAAGTGCCTCTGCCAGGATTTTATTGGACAGTACCCGGCATAAGATTCTGTTGCTATGTTGGCCATAATTTTTTCAGGTTTGACAGTTTGGCCGAAAACAATTTAAAAGGCTTTTGCTGCATACTTTCATAAAGATAGTAGGACAGGAACGTGCTAAGGGCCTGCTTGGGAGTTTCGACATGCGTTCTGAGTGATTTTAGTAGCGGGTTTTAAAACTGTCCAACTTATTATCCACGGATTCCAAAAGTTTTTCAAAACAATATATATATGAAAGGAGTTAGCATCTGGAAACAATAGAAAGGTCTGCATCTTGTTATTTCTGAAAAGGTAGTCAAAAAGTTGTCCAGGGTTAATGGAAGTGAAATGATTGATCTATATTTAGTGTTAGTTGAGTAATGTAATGTCCAAAGAAGTGTAGAGGGATCCTGAAATTCCTTCGAATACGGTGTTTGTTACTATTAGATCATGAGCCAAACAAATAAAAATGACACTTCAGCATCGTTTTTAATTTCCAAACTAAGTCCACCCCTTATCGTGTCAAAGTCTCTATTTTCCTACATATTAGTTGCAGTGTCTCGTACAAATTATCTCCTGTAGTATATTCGTACTAATCTCTCCATATCCTCCCTAAATATCTCCTTACTCCCAATCTCCTATTCCAATTTCTGTGGAGTTTTATATTTGTTATCTCTCCCTCTCTATATATAAATAAATATAGATGCAGATATATGGTTTCAGATAGATAAATAGATGCTGTCTGTGGCCACTGAATATGTGGTGGGCAGAGAGGGCACAAGGATTGTTTTACCATAAAAGTGAGGAGTGAAAGACAAAATTCTCCTTTTCTTCTATTCGATATCCTCATCTTAGCCAATCTACCGCAATGTCCTTGTTTTTACATGTCATGAGTAAATTATGTCCTAAATTGTTCGAACAAATTCTACAAGCCTTCATGTATTAGGCTAGCAAAATCAATACATGTATATATGTGTATATGTGCATCTTCATCCGTAATGATGTTGCTTGTATTGACCTTTTTAAATTTGATTTTTTATTCGGTGGATAACAAATGAGGGATTCTTAATCTTTCCATCCCCCTATATTTTCCCTATTTACTTATTTCCTTTTTCATTGAGGGTGACATAACATTTGTGTTTGCTAATTCTCTATGCAGAAAGCAGAAGTGAAGATGCAAGTCGAAAGTTCCTTGTCTGTGGTTGGTCCGAGGCCAACAGAGTTGTCAACTATGATATATAGTGGCGGCCCACCTGTGCCTGGACCAAATGGGAAACTACGGAGTTCGAGCTTGGAGTCACCAATAATGTTGCTAACGGGGCACCAAAGTGCAGTCTACTCAATGAAATTCAATCCAGAGGGAACTGTTGTTGCATCTGGTTCACACGATAAGGAGATCTTCTTGTGGAATGTACATGGTGATTGCAAGAACTTCATGGTCTTGAAAGGGCATAAAAATGCTGTGTTGGAAGTGCAGTGGACTACTGACGGCGCACAAATAATATCGGCCAGCCCAGATAAGACTTTAAGAGCATGGGATGTTGAGACAGGGAAACAAATAAAAAAGATGATGGAACACTCATCTTTTGTGAATTCTTGTTGTTCCACTCGAAGGGGCCCACCTCTTATTGTTAGTGGGTCGGATGATGGGACTGCAAAACTTTGGGATATGAGACAAAGGGGTTCCATACAGAATTTTCCTGATAAATACCAGATTACGGCAGTCAGTTTCTCTGATGCATCTGATAAGATTTACACTGGTGGCGTTGACAATGATGTAAAAGTGTGGGATATACGGAGAAGTGAGGTTATTATGAAGCTCCAAGGACATCAAGATATGTTAACTGGTATGCAGTTGAGTCCTGATGGTTCTTACCTCCTGACCAATAGCATGGACAACACTCTTCGAATATGGGACATGCGCCCATATGCACCACAAAATCGTTGTGTGAAGATTTTGGAAGGGCACCAGCACAATTTTGAGAAGAACTTGCTGAAATGTGGTTGGTCACTTGATGGAAGCAAGGTTACTGCTGGTAGTAGTGATCGCATGGTCTATATATGGGATACAACTTCTCGTCGCATATTGTATAAGCTTCCAGGCCATACTGGATCGGTTAATGAGTGTGTGTTCCATCCCAGTGAGCCTATCATTGGCTCCTGCAGTAGTGATAAGCAGATATATCTTGGTGAAATCTAAATGAGACTCTGTAATTTCTCCATCTTTTCGTATGGTTGTGAGGTGAAAACAGTTGGAAATTGTTTCTATTTTAGTTAATATTTGATCATTGGCGTTGATAGATGTTTCATTCAGCAGTTATGGCCGGAGAATTTGTTGTAACGTGTATTGTTAGCTGGAAACTGAATTTAGCTCACTTTTCACTGTTGTAACACGGATATCAATTCAGACTACGGCTCCTTTGACATGATATCCGCTTTTAATTCTACTTCCTATAAAAATGTATTTCGAAAAAATTGTCTTTGTAAAAATTTTCTAATATAACTTTTGACTTCTCAAAAATCATGTCAAACGAATCATACATCTCTCCCAATTAGGATTATGTTTGAATTCATTTCAAAGTTTTAAGTGCTCATGTTGAAATTTCTATGCCAGTGAATGTTAGAGTTGAATAAAGTACGATAGGGCAAATAAGAAAGGACTTTGCTAGCGCATAACAAGAGGATTGAACAAGTGGGAAAAGTAACTTTTCTTATTAAGAAATATGCTAAAAGCGACAAAATAAGTGCAATAACTAAAAGTTAACAAAAGATTACTAAAAATAATTATTTGTCTCCAATTAATACTTGTTAACGGATATATTCCTTTGAATTCTTCAATGAAAATGAACAGCCCAACGGTGGTGGGGTCCCAATAGTCATGGCCCACTACCTGTCCATTCATTAACCCGAAAAGTCAAGTAGAAAACCCGACCCCTGAAACGGGTCCAGGCTCCTCGTTGACTCCGCACGAAAACGACGCCGTATAACTTAAACAAAAAGATCTCCTCGTATTCAAAATCAACCGAATATAGCACGCGCACTTATCACTTTCTGCGTCATTTCTCGCACACAAACACGCACTGAGTGTGAGCGACGATGGCTTCGTTGTTGAACAATCCAGTGACTTTTCAGTCCAATTCAGACGTCCGGTCTCCGGAATTCTTCGTTACTAAACGGTGGCGTTCTGGAGCCAATTCTTTGGGATTTAGCAGCAAGTCTTTTAATAGTATTATCAACATCGGCAATTGTCGTAGTATCAATGGCAGTAAGTGTAAAATTGTGTGTGAAGCAGTTTCTGTGCAACCACAAACTGAGATTGAAGGCCTTAACATTGCAGAAGATGTTACCCAGGTGGGATTTTCGAGGTTTCATTTCATTTTCGTTTTTCAAACTTGAAGTGCGGTTCAATGGATTTAAGTTTTTCGATTCTTTTCGTTTTTGTTTTAGCTTTATTTTAGTTTGAATTTAAGTTTAACTTAGTGTTGGCCTTTTTGGTTCTAGTATTCTAGTAAGAAAAGCTGAGGAAATTGCTTGTAGTGGTGTTAATATACTCTGGTGACTTCATAATCCTAGTTAATTTAGAGGAAATGAATTAATTTCTGGTCATTTTTTAGTGCTAAAATCAGTTGTCAAATAATTTGAATGATAAAAAAATTCCAGGATTAAATAGAGACCTCAATACGAATCAAAAGGAGTTATTAGTTGAAAGGTAAGTCTAAGTTTAATGCTGCATTGTTTTTTCGCCATTTTTTTGGGATAGAATGAATAGGAAAAACGAAAATTTGTACTTGTGCTGAAGAGGGGTGGAATCTTTGGAAAACTACATTGAGGTCGATTTATTGCTTACATATTTTGCTGAAATGAATTTACATTGATGGCGAATGTCAAAATTATTCTTCAAGCCTTGTGGGTAGGTTGAGGCTATAATTTTGGTTTGACAATTTATATGGACTTCATTATATATGATGCAGGAAGATAGAATAGTGTGAAAGTTTTGTAGTATAGCTTAGTTAGCATTTATCAAAAGGTTTTTTTCTTTCCTTGTATACTATTTTAAACTACCTTGATTGAAAGCCTTAATTTATCTATTAATTATTTTTTTTCACTGTTGGTACATTGTGGCAGCTTATTGGGAAGACACCTATGGTTTACTTGAATAATATTGTAAAAGGTTGTGTTGCTAACATAGCTGCGAAGCTTGAGATTATGGAGCCATGTTGTAGTGTCAAGGACAGGTGAGAACACTTTTGGTTTTTTATTCAAGATTTTGTAAATGCGAACAAATGCATTTACTGGTTGCTTTCTGCCTTGATATATTTCAACTTCCAACTATACTGCAAAATAAATCCTTAAGATAACGTGGTTAGCTGTCAATTATAATTTACTCCAATCAGTATCTATAGTATATAAAATTTGAGTTTCACTCAGTTTGTCTGTGGCTTGACATATATCCTGTTAAGAATAGGATCTTGATGTCTGACATGATTGAGCTTAGTATCTACTTGTTTATATTGTTATTTCTTGTTTGTCGATGAATTTCATATTTTTGATGCAAGGTTCTAAGTCTGAGAAACTAATTGTGATCTGGAGTGCTTCTATGACGTCCAATAATTCTATTTTTCTTACGATGGTCTTTGCTTTCAGGATAGGATATAGTATGATAGCTGATGCTGAGGAAAGAGGGCTTATAACTCCTGGGAAGGTAAGACGCATGTCAAAATACGTGCCTAATTCTATAAAGGCTTGATTTCTTACCACCTTGTCCTCTTCCCCTGACCTACCGAAATAAAAAAGAAGAGGATATACAGGAAAGTGTAATGTATGCAATAATTGAGCAGTTGACTTTATCTTCCTTTATTAGATTTGCTCACTCTGTATAACCTATCAAGTTTATTTCAATAACGTCAGCAAGATCAATTACTGCCATTGACCCCTATAAAACTTGAGCCAGATTTTTTTTTTTGGTTGCATATCATTTGCAATGTAGATAAATAGCATCCATGTCCAAAGTGATTGTTACATGCATTGCCAATGTAATGCTGCTGTTCTGGTGGATCTTTATTTCTGTGTACGTCGTATTTTCAGTTGTTCCACCCTCTTATTATTTCACAGTTCAGCTCATTCTGATGGTTCCAGTGTAACATTGGCTTGTCGGTCTATAAATTATTAGTTCGATTGAGTGAAGAGATTGTAGAATTTTCACAATCTTGAATATTTTTAAATTGACCATCTTGACTTTCACATGCAGTAGCTTGATGAAAATGGCATATAACCTAAAACCTTTGTATAGGCTGCTACGTTTGGATTCCACTCCCAACTTATTCTCCTAGGCGTGTTTTTGCACTAGTTTCTTGACTTCTAATCATATAGTGTTGATCAGATTGCTTATGAATTTAGCTTTTTGTTGCTAAAAGGTCAACTGAATACCCCTTTACTTGTTGAGATGAAATGTTTGTGTGAACAAATTGCTATTTACTCTTTACCGTTATACGTTATTGGACTTGGTCTGGTTTTGATCTTATTTATCACCACATAGTTGGCAATGTCACTTATTACTTGCATCTGGTACAGTATTTTATAATGGGAATCTATTTTTATACTAGAGTGTTTTGGTTGAACCTACGAG
>CAIGRP010116848.1:0-11826 GCA_903798385.1 Fraxinus cuspidata
AGAAAAGTTTATGCAATGTAAGTACAAAAATCTTCTTCATAAATATATCTCTCTTTCAATGAATAATTTGTGATAAATTAAGTACTAAGAGAGAAATTTAGAAACTTTGATGAATATGATGTTTACAAGTTTAATTCAATCAAAGTTTCAGTATAAAGAATTAGAAAAAAGTTTATACAGTGTAAGTGCAAATATCTTCTTAAAAAATATGTCTCTTTTAAAATTGATGTAAATAAATTAGGCACAAAGAGAAATGAAAAACTTCGATAAGAGAAATTATCCAAGAAGTTTGATTCAATAATCAAAGTTTTTGTTATGAAAAAATAAATTTAAATGAATGTAAAACTGTAAGCTCAAAGAATATTTTTCAAATGAAAAACTTTGATGAGTAGATTTTCAAAAATGAATTTGATCAAAAAAATTTCAAAGCTAAATAATTTGATAATAATAAAGGAGATGAAAAATCAATATAATTATGCTCAAAGTATCTCATTTGAATGCTCTCAAGTGTTATAATAAATGATAAGTGAGTTGGTATTCATAGAAGTGAAAAATGCTAAATTTTCTGTCAAACCGGATGACCAATCAAGTCAAGCGCCAATCTTCGGACGACCAATATAACCGTTTGTACAGGAAAAATCAGAAGTCAAAATGGTCAAATTTAGGACCGTTGGATAAGTCCGGTTGACCGCTAGTTTTTTTCGATCGACCAGCGTCGGGTTGACAGTTGATTGTTGACTTTTTTTTTTTTGGGAGATATGATATAAGTTCAAGTACACATTGAAAGATCAATCTTACTTTTGATCAAAAATATTTTATGCAAGTCATATGAAACTCTTCGTGCACAAAATAATTTTTGAGCTATTGCCATTCATTACTAAAGATCAATGCGTTATACCTTTACATATAATATTGAAAGCCTAGTTTTTTATCTTACTTTGAAGTTTCTTTCATTTTTGGCTCTCAAACTCTTGATCTTGCTCTTCTTCATGAGTCCGATTTGATAGTTTTGGTTTTGATCTTTTAAGCACTCATCTCGAATGATTTGACTTAAATTCTTAACTTTCACTTTGATCTTTATTTCGAGTCTGATTTATGATATGTTGATTTTGGCAATGCTTGATTGATTTTCTATCATCACTCAAAATCAATTGTTAGAAATAATATTAATCTTGTTTGTTATGATCAAACCATTAAGGATGAAATCAACCATAGGTCAACAAATGGTACCATTCATGAGGTTACTTCCCTTTAATCTCCCCAATCATTTTATAGGCTATGCTTGTCATAGTTTCTTACAACTTCTTAGTCATTGAATTTAAAATTAATTTTATTGATAAAAACACAATTTTTGAAATTAAAGATACCGAAATTTTTGAAAATTGGTTTCCTTTTTAAAAAAATTGAAGGACCATGAGTTAGAGACGATTCTAATAAGCTTATGCTTTTTGCCCATTCTTTGTTTTTAGAAAAAAGGAGTTTTGAATAGTGTTTTAGGAAAATGTGTGGTTAAAAAATAGGAAAATATTATTTGGTTTACATAAAGAATGTTTTATTATGTGAATATGTGGTTAAAAATGATCCTGCAAAAAAAAAAAAAATTTAAAGAATTGGAATCAAACAGAGGCTAAATTAGAAGAAGCAAAAGACCAAAGTCTGTTATTTCTTTTGGTCCTGAATTTTACGCAACTTAGTAGAGGATGATGCTAGTACTTTTAGTGAAGACTTCACCATATTCCTTTTATTTGGAAGGAATTTATTTTGTCTAATAATGAATGTGAATCTATTTTGTCAAATAATACTTGGGAGTCAGTAGACTTGCCTCAACATTGTAAAATCATTAAGCGTAAATGGTTGTTTAAGGAAAATCATAAACATGATGGTTCAATTGATAAGTATAAAGCAAGTTCTGTAACTAAAAGATATAGATAAAAAAGAAGGATTTCACTTATTTGATACTTATTCACTCGTTACTAGGATTACATATATTAGGTTCTAAATTGCGATTGCTTCATTATATGATCTTATTATTAATCAAATGGATATCGAAATTTCATTTTTAAATAGTGACCTAGAAAAGGATATTTACGTAGACCAACATGGGGAATTTGTTGTAGAAGACCTGGATGATAAAGTATGTAGACTTAAAAATCTCTTTGTCCTTAACAAGCTCGTAAACAGTGGCACGAAAATTTTGATACAATTTTGGCATCTAATGGTAATGTGATAAATGAAGGAGATAAATGCATATACAATAAATTTGAAAATAATTATAGTGTGATAATTTGCTTATATATTGATTATGAGAATTAGTTTAGATGTGATTAATAAGACTAAACAATTTTTGAAAAGCACTTTGAAATGAAAGATTTAGGTCTTGCTAACGTTATTCTAGGAATTAAAATAGTGAAATCTTTCGAAGGAATTACTTTAACCTAATCTCATTATNACGTTATTCTAGGAATTAAAATAGTGAAATCTTTCGAAGGAATTACTTTAACCTAATCTCATTATGTAGAGAAAGTGCTTAAAAAGTTTAACTAATACAATTGTGTTCATAATTTTAGATAAAGGAAGTGAGGAGGCTTGAATGATTAAGGAATTTCCTTACGGATGTTCATTCATGGTCTAAACCACTTTTAGTTATTTTTGTCCATTGTGACAGTCAACAGCTATTTCAAGAGCTTAAAATTCATCCTACAATGGTGAGTCTAAACATGTTCGTAGGAGGCACAATATTGTGCGTCAACTGATCAAGGATGGGGCTATAGCTATTGACTATGTAAAGTTAAGTGATAATATTGCCGACTCATTAACCAAATGATTAACTAGAGAACTAGTTCGAAAAACATTATGGGAAGATGGGGCGAAAGCTTATTAGAAACTAGATTATCTATAATGAAACTCATCCTTGCAACTGAAGACTCACGAACAAGGTTCGATGGAACAACAAAGTTGTTAGAGTGGTCAGTGGACTGTGGAGGTACTACATTGGATTTATTCCAAATCTCTCCATATGATGTGTAGTACAAACTGTATTGATTAGAGGATGAGTTAATGTTGTTAATACTTACTATAGCTATTATCTAGAGAGGTGTTTACATACAGTGCACTCTTGATAGAAACACATATTTGAGTGTGGAACTGGGCCCGCTTCTTATGAGAATTGAGGCAAAGTTTCTGAAGCACTCAAAGAAACTAGAAAAATTCATGGTCGAAATGAACACGATCTTGAAAACTCAATGATTGTGTTAAAAATCTTGTGTGCGCTATTGTCTTAGTTTGCAATGTTAATTGTAGAGTTCAAGATATAGTTGACTCTACAATTAGCAAACTCGAAAAATATACAAAATCAAAGTTTAAATCGAAAAACACCTAAGCCTAATATATATATATATATTGATTGTTTGAAAAAAAAAGTAATTAAAATAAATAAGATGTCCAATTGGTAAAAAGTGTGAAATTTACGTGGGACGTGGATGGTTTGATTCACGTTCCACACGATTCTTAAAAAGTCTACGGTTGGGCTTTTTTTATTAAAATAAATTATCTTTTATTCGGTAAAATTAATTTTTGTATTTTAACCGTTTTCCAATTTATTATTGATCAAACTATCCTATAAAAATTAACCAGTACAAAAATGGCAATTTGAATCCATAAAAACCTCATAAAAATTGTAATTTTATTTTGGTTGAAGTTATGAAAAATTCTGGCTATATTTATACATGTATTGTCCTTTGAAAAAACAAACACTGAAATTCGTTATTCAAGTTCTATAATCTAAAAAGACGTTTTTAAGACTATTCCAATATTTTTAATAGTGTTTTGGAGTATTATTGAGAGTTCTAAAAATCACTTGTGATTGCTACACAAGTGATTCGATCATTATATATTGGAGAATGATTGTCGAAAGAGACCAAAGCAGTTAATGATATGCAATTTTACTTTGAGACATCGTGCTGTCATGAGTCTCAATTTTTTTATTTTACTATTTAGCAAAATTAGATTACGCATAACTATGTAAGAAGACGTGCCTAATGAGTCAACGACAATTATTAACTTTCAAGAAAGACATTGGGAAACATGCTTGTCAGTTAAGGAACTCCATTAGATTTATCCATGTCAACGAGCCGAGTCGAGCCACGAGCCGAAACTCAAAACTCGGGCTCGGCTCGAGCAAAAGAGGTCCTAGCTGTTTTGGGCCCGAGCCGAGCCGAGCAAAAGCTCGGCCAAAAAAATAAGGTTCGGCTCGAGCCGAGTTGGCTCGTATTTTTTTAAAAAATTCGTTATAAATCTATAATTTTTCATAATGTATTTAAAATTTGTGCAATTTATACGTGTTATAAATAATAACTAAATATTAATATATAAAAAAATACATTTAAACTTTAAAAAATTTAATTTTAATTTTTTATATATTATTTAGTCACGGCTGGTGACGAGCCGACGCCCAAAAATGGGGCTCGGCCCGAGCCTCGGCTCGGTGGAACCGAGCCCGAGCCGGCGAGCTTTTTTGCCATCCTTAGATTTAGGGGTATTAACGAGTCGAGTCGAAACTCGAAATTTGGGCTCAGTTAGCAAAAATTGTTCGAACTTTTTTTGGCTCGAGCCTTTGCTCGACAAAAAAAATCGAGGCTCGACCCAAACTTTCGTTTCGGGTCGAGACGGGCCCGAATCCAGCCAGCTCATTCTTTTTTTTCTTTATATATATATATATTGATTGTATAAATAGCTGTCTGCGTTATATATTTTTTATTTTTTTTTATATGCTATCTGGTTTGTTTAATTTTTTTTAAATATATATTTTTAATGAAACTTGGATCGACTCGTCTGGGTTGAAAATGGCCCGAGGTTGGTAGGGGTTCGAGATGATGCCCCAAAATGGAGCTTAGCCCGTCCGAATCGACGAGTCACTTTGACATGTCTGATTAGATTCTTGGGTAGCAAGGAGGAGAACTTTGACCCACTAGAGGAGGACAAAAATTCCTTGTATATAAATATGCATTATTTGAGTCTCATTTTGTTGATAAATTTTTTAAAAGTGATGTTTTAAATAATGTAGGGTTAAAATGTACAATTTTTTTTTTTTGAATTTATGTAAAATATTATTTTATTGAAAGAATGTATGGTTAAAATTATCTTTGAAAAAAAAAAAAAAAGAGAATGAGGCTCAAACAATAACATAATCAGACTAAAGATAAATCTCCTAGGTGACTAATAAGAAATTAGATTTTATACTATATAATAATGTCATTTGAAAAAATTAATTGTAACGAGTTTAATCAGTTATTTCTGTCAAATATTTTTTATATTTTTTATTTATCATTAGCATTTTTATCCATATTCTATTGAGTAATGAGTAGGAATTGTCTTGTTTGAAACTTTGAAACATTCCTAGTTTTCAAAAACTTGAAAATTGTTTATTTGTAGAAATTATTAAGTAATTATAGTATTTATGATTTTAGTTGTTTGATATGCATTATTTTATTTGTTTAATGATCTTAAAATATTAAAAAAACACCGTTTTAAGAAATTTGGAATTAAAGTTCAATGTGTAATTGTTCCAAATGAAAAGTCCAGTTACTTGATTGCAAATAAGGATACGTTTCTTTAAAAATTTACTTTACCAACTTGGCTAAAGCTACCACGTCAATAGTTTTGTTAGGTGGTTGAATGGAATGCCAACAAAGTGGCCTAATTGCTTGCAAATTAAAGTACAATTAGTACAATTGCTCCAAGTTTAATGGTCTAATTGCAAGGGTAAAATTCAGTGACTGTGGTTGAAATGTACCCACATACACAATATATTGACAAAATATCACTGATCGGATAAAAAAAAAAAATCAGCACATAACAAAACACACACTCGAAAAACCCTTTTAACTAAGAAATTGAGTAAATATACTATATTTTTCCATGTGCATGCAATCGTCGTACCTAAGATTAACTTGACGGTTGAAACGAATATAACCAGCTCTCCTTATAATTGTTTTAAGATATTCGAATGAAGAAGTAGATGTTGAAATGTCTTACATCACGGTTGCAACTCACTAGCGCCATCCAATAGTTGGCAAGAGGAACTCGACAAATCTCGATGTCAAGTCAGAGGCTAAGCAAATGAAAAAAATATACAGATATTCAGCAATGCAAAACGTGGAGAGCCAGCTAAAAAGACAGTACGTCAGTAGGAATGATTAACATGTATTTACAAGCTAATCCCTGTCTTTAAGCAGCTTTCTTAGCTGTAGAATACTTGATTATGTGCTTGTGTGTGTCCTAATTAAGAATTTAATTTCCTGCTTTTTTATGTTTCTTACCTAACAAAAGTTGTGTTTGCTTAAAGCAAAATGCATGGTGAAAGCAAAAGATTGCTTACTTTTTCTGCTTAGTATTATTCCATCAGTCGCCGACGACTAAGAAAGATTGGGTAAATTACCTGGTTGGTCTCTGAACTTCGCTACCTCCTTCAACTTAACATGTGCGCCCCGTTAGTCCTTATGTCCGCCATCCAATTGGCAGAAATGATAAGTTGGTAGACGAAATCGTCCAACTCAAATATACACTCGGTTGGCAGAAGAACTTTAGAATGTACGTTTCTAGACCCTCAACTCAACAACACACCCCATTAATAGTCCCATATCGGCCTTCCAACTAAAGGAAATGATGAGTTAACAAAAAGAAATACTTGAAAATAAAAAACACCCACTTTTATATAATTACACATGGATATATGTAGTATGCAACTAACCCAACTTAGCCTTTAAACTAACAAACAAACATTGTATTTAAATTGATGCAAAAATGAGGCTGGAAAAGGAAGTTACCTACTACTCTCTTCTTTGCCACCAAAAAGTTCAAAAAGTAAAGCTGTGCTACTCCAAAATGTCTAATAAACTAGTGATTCTCTTCACTAGACTACACCCACATACATTCAACATCCCCCTTTTTTCCTTAAAAGGTTGAGAGGGACACAGACCTACATAAGTTTGAGTTTTCATGGAGAAAATAAACAAGAATCAAAGAACAGAATTTAGGCGGAACCGATTTCATTGTCTGCCAAAGTCACCCCGAAAACCATAATCCAGGAGCCTCTCACTCTGACACTCCATCAAGGGAGTTCCCTCAATTTTTTCTTTGAACACACTGAATTCTTCTGCTATATCATATTATCATCATTGTTTTGCATGCTACCTTCCATATGTCCATAGCAATCGAAGTTGAATCTGCGTTTACTAATAAAATAATTATACATATCAGATAATGTAATCTAAGTAATCTAGTATAAGTGAACATATGAAATACTAAACAAAATTAACAGAATTACCAAGATTTTCAGACTATAGCATTGCCACTCCAATTTCTCACTCGGAGCTCCACATTGCGCAGATCACGAAGATGTTGTAAAATTTCTTGGAGGAGATCCATTCCCTTGTCACCTTTTCTTAAGGAGCCTATGCAATGCTTTAGGAATTCTCTGTCTGCCTCAAGAGCTTGTAACCTTTCATAGAGATGATCCACCTCCTCTTCAAAGACAACCTTCTTGTCATCTAATTCGAGCTTTGATTCATAAGAAATGTGAACACCATTAGATTCAAATCCATTTCCATTTCCATTTCCATTCGAGAATACATTTCCATTCTCATCGCTAATTGCATCAAAAAGAGGAAGCAACCGTTTTCCATTTGCACCCACAATTCTTCTTTGTTGATGATGTTTCCCATTCATTTCCTTGGTTAAACCATTTGCATGCCAATTTGTTTCACCCCCAAAGTAAGTATTTTCATACATACGATTGCCATTTGCTTCAGCATTTTCATCCACACGATTGACGATCTCTTCATGGAAATCTTCCATCGGTTTAAAATCCACGAAATTTTGTTCCTCCTGGATATCCAATGCCATAAGCTTTTCTTCTAAGACCCTGAGCTTCTCCAGAATGGATAACCTCTCTTCTTCAAAGTCAGCTAACGACTCATCCAAATTTAGTACTGCATCAACCGGAGTATTCTGGTTGCTCGACTCGAGATGGCTATAAAAGCTTTCTTCTACCTTTGCTTCTTGATTTAGATCAATAGATAATCCATCACTATCCTCACCATTGCTAAAAGAAGCAGAGGAGAATCCACTTCTAGTACTCCCATCCTTACTTTTTCTCAATATCCTCATCTTTTCTTTTGTTTCATAATCCAAAACCTTCTTTCGATATAATTCCAACTCTTTCTCGAGCTCCTGTTTTTCCTTCTCCCTTTTTACCATTAGTTCATTCAAGAGTTGCAGAGCTTCTTGGTCATATTCAGATTGCTCTTCCATCATTCTCTGATACTGTAAAGCTTCCATTTGCATTGCCGCTTTCTCTTCTTGGAGTCTGTTTATCATTGCCATTGTTTGATTGGCAGCCACGGCAGAAGCACTTCGCTCTTCTTCCAGCTCAGAATATAATGCACGTAAAGTCTTACGTTCAGATCTTAGAGCTGATTTCAAGTGTTCAATTGTAACAACTCCGTCTCCACATTCTAGCTCACTAGTAGCACTTCCATCCAAAGACTCAGTCGCTGAATCCTTATTCTCAATCAGTGGAAATTTCTTGTGCAAATGATGGAGACTGTCTGCAGAAGTGGGTGTAGAAGCCGGTGTATCAGGAACTTTGTTTTCGTCAATATCATTGAGCTGCAAATGAAACAATGGTTTTTCGTTCATCATGAACTCACTGTTCTGAACTGATAAGGCTTTTAGTTCTACTTTCGGTTCCTCAACTTGTAAAGGACCTAATAGAAAATTGAGACATTGATTAGAAGATACCATGGAAATAATTTCATCTAGAAGTGCTAAGAAAAGAATAAAAAACTTCCCTCGCCACCTCGACTGCCAAAAATACAGAGGAAAATAGAACAGAAAAGACAAGCAAAATGAGAATTTGAGCTTACCATGATTATTTTCCGGAAAACTGGAAAATGTTATCAATGGATCTTCGTGTGTGGATTCATATGAAAGAACATAATCTTGATTTTGGATTTCACCTGTTATATCTAAATCAGGAATTTCCGTTCCAATTGATACATCTCCTTCAGTTCCACAATTTGATATCCGAGCAACTTCTTCAGAACCTACATTACAAGTAACTTATTTTGAATTCTATTTAACACATATACTATCCAAAAATGATGGAACTAGTCTTGGGGACCAAATGTGAGTACCTGGAAAAACCAGTGAGTGGTTATTTTCCCTTTCTGCTGCTTTCATTTCTTGAACATGACCTATAAGTTGAGATGGAGTTTGGGCCAAATGAAAACTTGCATCTTGTTCATAATCCCCCATCTTCAAATGGCTTTCTTTTGCATGAAAAACGAAAGAATTTTCATCCTCTTCTATTTCCATTGAGTCGAGCATCATATACTTGGGATCCTCGAGCATAGTAAAATCAAAATCAAGTATCCTTCCAGCCTTTTCTCGTCTGAACCTATCATCCACAACCATTTTGACTTCTGTCTTTAACCATACCTCGGAATCTGGATTTGTTTCTTGATGCTTATCGTTACCATTATCTTCAACGTTAGCATGGTTCTTGCTTCGTTGTTCATCTTTTATCGAATCAATCAACTCGGCTGGAACCAGTCTATGACCGCTGTTGTCCAGAAAGAATTCCAGATGCTGAGGGGAAATATCAAGGGGAATGTCCTTTTCTTCTTCAATTGAAACCTGAACAGACTTATCTACCATGGTTATAGTCGAGTTTTCAGCCTTATCTTTCTTTGTTTCTTCTTCCATTTCTAAAACCACATCTACATTTTCACCTTCTTCACCTTCGAATTCTTTCATCTCATTCACATATACTGAAATAGAAACCTTATCTTCTATTTCCTTTTCTGTTACATTCAAATCTCGATCAAAATCACACAGAATCTGAGCTCTATTCCCATTTTCCAGCCCAAGCTCAACATCACATAAATCAGTAACAAAAGCTGATATATTTTCACAAGATTTACGATCTTCTTGTACATGATTTTCATTTTCCCCGGAATTTTCAATCAATTTTTCTTTGTGGGAACATCCCAGAACATCCCAAGAAGGGTTTATCACTGTATATGAAGAATATATATTATTATCTAGGATTACCCCACAACAAGAGCACTTCAAACTTACCCAATGATATTCTGGCCTTGAGGACAAGCAATCCTCGCACATATACTGAGAATCAACCAACTTTTGATGATTTGAGCAGTAACCCAATTTAGAAATCTCCTTGGCATGAACTTCACATAGAAGATCTCTGTGAAAATTCTTGTTACTTTTAGCAGGTTCAAAGATGTGATCAAGTCTAGAACACCAAAGGCAAGGTGGGTTTAGGCCAAAATACTCAGCAAGTCTGATGATTAGATAGGAAAACAGAGAATTGAGGAGGAGGAGAAGGATTAAAATCCATTCAAGAACTGCATATATCAGAATGAGTGTAAACTTGTTCGTATTTCTATGCAACATTGTTGCAAATTTGTTTGCAGCCATGATTTTTAATTCGTTATATGATATATACAAATACTAAACAGAAATTGAGATTATGAAATAATTAATCAAATCAGAATGAAATGGAATGGAATGAACAAAACTATACTGTTAGGGGGAGAGAATTAGAAATCAGTAGATGAGGGAAACTTTTATTTAGAAATACAGAATGAGCGATTTGAGTAGGTAGACAGCCAAATGAGACGTGGAACTTTAGGGGAAAAAAGTTGATTAATTAAGCAAAAAATAATATATATATATATATATTTTTGGGGGAAGTGTACTTAATATTATTGCTTTCACAGTACCTTGTTCTTAATTTAAAATGACTTCTTGCTATAAAATTTAGAATGCCAATGCATTAACATTTTAGGGATTTTATATTAAATGTTTTTCTTATTTTCTCTTATCTAGATAAATTATTAATACCTTGACAGTCTTAATATTTGATAGGAAGATATTTTTGTAACCCCATATTAAGTCAATATTTTAAAATTCAACCTAGGTATTGATAGAGATGGCAACGGGGCGGGTTCGGGACGGGCCCCCCTTAGTTGGGGTGGGGCGGGCGGGGTTCGGGGCGGGGCGCATATACCGCCCCGTTTAAATTTTTTTTTTTTTCAGTTTTTTTTTTAATAGTAGTTTATTAAATTTTTTTTTTATTCTTGCCCCGCCCCGCCAACCCGTTCGGGGCGGGTTTTTTTGCCCCATTCGGGGCGAGGCGGGACGGATTGCCAACCCTAGGTATTGAACCTAAATAAGTAAAATAAGTTATTGGGAGTGACCACTTGATTCACCCAGAAATTTGCTAGTTTTAGGCATGAGCTGGTCGATATCAAGGTCAACCAGCTAGTTCTAATTTTATTTTACCAAGTGTTTTTTTTCATATATTGAGAATTTCTTTTATGGTGTCCTTAGTTTAAATCGATCGATTGTAGGTGCGAACGACTCATTTTGGGGGTATGTCGGTTAATTTTATCTTAATGGGTTCTAAATTTATAATTGTCCTTTACATATAATGTAACACCCCAAAATTTTTTTTAAAAAAAAACTGAAGTGTTACCAAGATATCAATTTATTTGTGGAACGATAAAATATAGAATTCTTTAATAAATAAACTATTGGAACATTCATAAATTTAAATTTAAATCATTAAATCGTATCTTTAAAAAAAAAAATCACGTTCTTAACTAACTAATTCAATAATATTTGAACAAATCTACAAATAAATTTAAAGGTGAAAAACTTAGTGTCTTTCGCATGTCGAAATCCCTTGGCAGTCCGCTGTACCATTCGTCACAGTTCCAATCAATTCGAACTAACCTGAAA
>CAIGRP010116849.1:0-11839 GCA_903798385.1 Fraxinus cuspidata
TGCACGTATTCTTACTGAGTGTTTTTAAATTGCTCACTCTTACAACAACTTTTCAAGTTATAACGGGTCGTGTGGAAGCGTAGAAGATTGACCGAGTAACGCTTATGTAATCGTCAAGTAAATAAATTAAGAAATGATAAATTGCAAATTTATATTTGAAGAAAATCATTATGTTAAATTTTATGCACGTGATTTAACGGTTCTCTTATTGTATTCGAACATTTGACATTTATGTTAAATTTATATTGTTGGGTAGTTATGAAAAAAAAAAATTTACTTGAATTGTATTTTTTTTTTTTTTGTCATCATCGAATTATCTATCACATTTCAAATCCGTTTAAATTAGATAAAGAAATTTTTGGTAACACGTCAAATCCATTTTTATAAATTAAAAAAAAAAAAAGAGAAAGAGAGAGAGATAATAGAAGTTATAAGAATAAGGATTTCGGGGCGTTACAGTATTTGTTCTCCATTACTATGCAAAAGAAACGAGAGGCACTAAAGGTAATTGCATCATTTCTTTCTTCCCAAGGATGTATTTAAGAGTTAAATTTTGACTTAATAGCAAAGCCACGTGCAATGATATTCTTTTACCCAAGTTTCTGGTGTTGCTACTTTAACAGGATTGGATTCTTTACACAGGATTCAGGAAAAATTGCCTTTCTTCACAAAAGTACCATATGAAATAAAGAAAGTGAACATCAAAGCGCATCTACAAATGCCTTATGAAATATTGGCGGGAAAAATACATAATTACCATATTTTCAAAATACACTTTCAAATTTAATAAACTAGATGAAATCTTTCAAAAATCAGGTAGTACATTTTGTGACCTTTGATAAAGTGTTGTAACCTATATTTAATCAAATAGGTCACGGTCAAAATAAACACACAACTTATGGTGAAGGTCACATACTAGTCATAAAATCACATATATCGCAGTCACATACCACATAATTTATAAGTCGCAAATCTCGTAATAAATCACAAATCACACAATTAGCAGATCACTAACTATTTATTAGTCATAAATCACAATTAACTAGTCATAATCACTCTTTATCACACCCTACCTTATCCCACCCCACTCCACCACCACAATTACCACTTCAAATTCCCAACCCACCACCACTATCTTCATCTCAAATCCACAACATCCACCACCACCACCACCTTCACCTTCAATCCACCATCATCGATTCGGATCTGGGTGAAATAGTCAGCGATGACATGCTTTCCATCTCACCCACCCCACTCTACTCCACTGCTGCCGCCACCACCTCAAATCCACCACCAGCAAATGACTAAACGAAAAATTGGGCCAATTTGCATTTTGGAATCAGAGAGAAGAATGGGAAAGTGAAAGATAACTACGAGAGGAGGCTCCATTAGCGATCCACGAGTACCCGACGAATTCCAGTAGCCAATCGATAGCGGGTTCGGGTCCTTTTGCAAGGCGTTTGGGGATTGGAGGCACTGTCTTTAATTTAAATAAGCGGAGCGATATGTGGGTGGTGATATCTAGTGGCGGTGGAGCAAGGAAAGAAGAAGCATCCTTCTACATGGCGTTGGAGGAGGAGAAACTGAAATTTGGAGAGAGGAGAGGGAGGTTTTAGAGATTTTGAGGAAGGAGAGCTGGTTGTGAACGTCCTGGTGGCAGGGGAGGACCTCATGGCGAAGCAAGATAGCATTTCTGTTGGCAGTGGTAGGAGAGGTGGTGGTGGTAGACAGTGTTACAGTAAATAAATAGGGATATTATTTTAGGAATTATATTTTTGTTACAATTGCTGATTTTTAGGGATTACATATATATAGTTTCCTTATGAAAAGAAATACTATACATCACATGTATAAGTGTAAAAACGACAGAGAATGACAGAGAAAATTCTTCCAAGTTTCCTTCGGTATTTTGGCTTCTTTTGACATGGTATCAAAGCTTAGTTCTAATTCTCTACCTGCTTAATTTCTTTTCTTGCATCCAGACTCGTTTCTTCAGCGCTATTTGGTCTCTGTTTCGGGGTGTATGTTGTTATTCCTTGGTGGGCTTCTAGATTTTGACCACTTCTCTAGCTTCAGTGACTGGTCAGCGACTTCTCTGGTGGAATCTGGTTGGGCTCTGCTTTCGGTAGTCTGGTACACACGGTTTTGGCCTCTGGGTTTTGGCTTCTGGAACAGTAATTCTGATCGGCCTTCTCTGTTAATTGGGTTTTGCATTAGAGGTCTTGTGGTGGTTGCTTTTTGGTTGGTTTGTGATTTCTTTCGACTTTCTCTATTTAATTAGGCTATGCTTCACGTTGTTTCTTTGTTTTTTTGTCTAGGGCTCCTTTTTTTTATAGCAGTCATATTGTAGTTGGATATTTTTTCCATAATGTCTTCAAAAAAGTTCGACTCTTTGTATATTCGTTTTAATGGCAAGAATTATTCAACGTGGGAGTTCTAATTTCAATTATTTGTCGAGGGTAAAGACTTGTGGGGTCATTTTGATGGAAGTAATCTCGTCCCTAGAGGCTTTGTCCAAGTGGGAAATCAAGGATGCTCGAGTTATGACCTGGATCCTTAGCTCAGTTGAGTCTCACCTTGTTCTTACTTTGAGACTTTAAAAATTGCTGCTGATATGTGGAATTTACCTTAGCAACGTCTACAAACAGGACAACACGGCTCGACGATTTCAATTGGAATATGAGTTGGCTAATTTTACACAAGGAAGTCTCTCCATTGATGAATATTTTCTTGGTTTTCAAAAACCTTTGGGCTGAATATGCAGACATTGTTTATGCTAATGTTCCTGCTACATGTCTCTCTGTTGTTCAAACAGTGCATGAAACAAGTAAGAGAGATCAATTCTTGATGAAGCTACATCCCGACTTTGAGGTTGCACGTTCTAATATGATGAATTGCCATCCTATACCATCTTTGGATACTTGTTTGGATGAACTCCTTCGTGAGGAGCAATGCATTGTCACTCAAGCTACCATGGAACATAGTGCCACTGTTAGTTCTCCAGCTTATGCAACAAAAGGGAGGAATAAGAGTCGAGACATGTGTGTTGTCCAAAGCTATAGCTGTAAAGCTTTTGGTCATATTGCTTGAGATTGTTCTCAAAAACACTGTAACTACTGCAAGAAACAGGGTCATCACATTTCCGTTTGTCCCAATCGTCCTCAAAGGAAGCATGGCATATCATGCCTCCACTGGAGCCTATACCTCCGCTACATTGCCTGCTACCTCAAAAGTTGTTCCTAATCCTGCTTCTGCTCCCTTAGCAAATTCGACCGCACTCACTCTTGAAATGGTACAACAGATGATCAATTCTGCTTTTTCTGCTTTTGGACTCTCAATTACTCTTACAGTTTCTCCTTAAGCCAGGGTTCTTTGACTCAGGAACCTCTAACCATATGACTAATACTGTTGTTCATCTTTCCAATGTCAAAGAGTACGCTAAAAATTCACACTGCTGATGGCAGTTCTCTGCCTATCAGCGTTGGTCATCTTTCTTCTTCATTAATTGATGTTTTTGTTTCTCCAGAACTCTCTACAGATTTAATTTATGTTGGTCAATTTGTTGATAATAATTGTGATGTCCACTTTCCTCGTTCTGGTTGTATTGTGCAAGATCCAGTGTCCGGGAAGATGATCGCGAAGGGGCCTAAAGTGGTACGACTCCTTCCCTTGCACATTTCTCCTACCCCAATTCTCCATAGGTCTCCTTTACTTTCCTTTGTATGTAATGTTGTTAGTCCTGAAAATAAGTTCTGGCATAGACGTCTAGGCCACCCAAACTCTGATGTATTTCGTATTTTTTTAAAAATAAAGCACGTTATTCTCTTTATCTTTATTTTGATTGTACTGCATGCAAAATTGGTAAAAGTAAAGTTCTACATTTTCCTTCTCATAGATCTCCTGCCTCGCAATGTTTCGATATTATTTATAGCGATTGCAAACAATCCCGTCTTCCATAAACGCATCAAGCACATTGAGGTTGAATGTCACTTTATTCTTGACACTTTGGAGGATCGACATTTCGTCAGATCTCCAACTAGCAGATATCTTCACCAAAGCTGTGACTCGACAGCGGCATCAATTCCTTGTTAGCAAATTGCTGTTGGTTGACCTCCCAACATCAACTTGAGGGGGAACGTTAGAGTAAATAAATAGGGATATTAATTTAGGAATTATCTTTATGTTACAATTGTTCATTTTTAGTAATTATATATATATAGTTTCCTTGTAGAAAGAAATGCTATACGTTATATATACAAGTGTAAAATCGACAAAAAGGACACTGAAAATTCTCAAGAAAATTCTTCCAGTTTCCATCAATATTTTGGCTTCTTTTGACAGACAGAGTAGAAGGTGAAGATTTGTTGGAGTATGGATACCAAAGTTGAGGGAGAAATGGATTAAATGATAGGTGGGGTGGGGTGATGTGGGATGGGATGGTATGGTATGGTATTGGTATAGTATAAACTTGAGTTTTGAAAGAATAAATTTAAATTCTGAATTTTGAAATGGGAAGTTAGAAAACGGGGATGGGTGTAATTTCTTCAATATTGAAACCCATTTTTTTCATACATAAAAGCATGAATCTCTACTTTTATATAACAAGAAAATAAATACCAATAACAATCAAATAGTGATCGCTAAATTAAGTTAGCAAGGAGTACATAATATGAATAAATTAAATACAAACTCACTTCATTGTCAGAAACTTCAGGAAGAGAAGCAATTGGAAGTTGAAGTTCGCCGCTTCGTATCTTATACCTTTCAAATTCCAAAAGTGTCTAACACATATATACATAAAGAGAGAGAAAGAGATGATCAATAATAGAATCCAATAAAAAAATGAAACCAAAGGATAATAGGTATAAATAAACAAGAAGATCGATGTACTACATAACGTAATCAATATCAAAAACCCTCCTTTTACAATACCCAAATCTCATTTCTCATATAACTCTTCATGGAAAGGACGAGAAATTCATTCAAGCTAGATTTTCCAGCTAAACACATAGAATGACAAAAATAACTATAACATAAAATTTATACATGAAACAAAAGATATAAGAACAAACAAAATCTAGAAGAATGGAATCTGCACAAGAGATCACTATGTATACACACAAAGAAGGATTGCTCCTTTCACTATTTTAGTAATAAAACTAAGTATGCAGTTTAACCAAGTTTTGGATAGCCTAAAGACATATCACGCTCGTAGAATTTATGCCAATCGCTGGCTATGGGTAAAAATCGTGTGGATGTCACAAGCATATAATGGGAAGTAAAATTGGGAGGGTTGCCTTCTCATAGAAAATGTGGAATGTCCAAGAAACAGTTGTGCAGGTCCTGCAAGAGAGAAACGAGGGGTTATGTAAGCCAAATAGAGCCAGAATCACAAAATTTGAAGTACGCAAAAGATTTTCTTAAAGTTTCGTGAACACAGTTATTTAGCATTGCTTTATAAAAATTATCCAAACGATTGTAATTCCATGTACATTACTAGCATCCAACCCAAATATTTCAAATGATTAAAAATCAAAAAATAACAAAAGAACCATACTTTGGAGGATGAAATGACTCTCCCACTTGCCGCCAGACCTTGGATCCAGTTACCTATATAAGCAATTCCTCAAATTAGTAAAACATTTGACGAAACTGTCATCTAAAACATTGATTTACTATTTTAAATTCTAATTTTGATGCCAACTAAGAACTAGTGCGAGTGCTCAAATGTCAATGTACAGCAGTTGTGGTACGAGATTGTGGAGCCTTTTTTCAATTACTATAATCATGCTTCAAATTATGATGCAACTTGGAAGGACGATGTATAAATACTAGTCAACTTGATTTAAAATGTCTTTATGATATAGAACCGTGTGATGTCAAAGTGATATCTAACATATACCATTGCCATTTGCCAATATGTACACTACAAAAAATGATTAGCAATATGTCCTCATGCAGCTAGCAACATTTTCCGCTCAATGGGATTTTTTTGACCGCTAAATGTCATTGACCATGTGCATTTGCAATTTCAACAGAATTTGTATACATTTTTCTCGTCTCAAAGGCCAATTGGCAAATAATGAATTCATTGTATAACACTTGAGTTGTTTGCAGAAGATTACTTATTTCCTACTGCAGGTGTTGCGTGAATATAGGAGAGAAAACAACACAATCTTAATAAGGTAGTTAAATAGTGGTTATAAAGTTTTTGAAACGATCCCGTAAGTGTCATTGAAGACCAGAAATATCTGCAACAGGATGAGTCTCATTGTTGTCCCTCTGATACTTAGATTTTCCTGCCAATCATTTCTCCACAACTTTTCATGTATATGATATTAACGCATGGACATGGTATCATAACATTTTCACATGCTTATCCATGTAAAATGACAAGAGAAAAAATAATAAAATATATGCCGTATTACATGCTAGGCAAAGAATTTTACCCTTCGTTGTGCATACAAAAACTAAATGATAAAATCACATAAGAAAATTGTTTAAGCAATAAGTTATGTTCTTTCTAATGGCGTGCAGAAAAGATAATGAAAGCATGGGATATTAAAAAGAGAAGGATTTAAAAGTAGCACACAGTTTTTTTGGACTTTATACAACTTGTAACATTTTCTTATTTGGAAGTTAACCTGAATACATCCAACTTTTATAAATCTTAAATACTGATTATTCATTCCAAGTCTTACGAGATACGAGTTTTCATCATCATGCAACTTGCTTATGAAATAAAAAATCTTGTCCTTATATCCATCTAAAATTTTCACAAATAACCTATGCTTCTATATGCATCAGCATCAAATCTTTTATGCAATGCCCAGAATTAAAAAATTGCAGCATAAAAAAGAAATTTAAGAAATACAATACAGGGCACTGCATACCCGATCATAGCCACCCAATTGAATCACGGCTCTCCATAACCTAGCAACCCACAAAGTTAAGAAATTAGTCTTTACCCAAGCATGCCTTGTAACAAAATCAAAACCAAATTTACTTCAGGCAATTGAGCGGGTGCCCATGAAATTACCAAACTTACTTCAGGCAATTTAGCGGGTGCCCGTAAAATTTGGGTGGTTTAAAATCCATCCCCTTCTCCCTATGAAAAATTTCCAGTGCCTTCGTGAATATTGTTTGATCTTCTGGTGTTCCATCGTCACCCTCAGCCATCTAAAACTCAAAACAATAAAATAAATAAAAAATAGATGATCAATGTGAAACAGTAATAGCCACTTCATGTCTACCCTTGAAATATAATTGAACTGTGTAACTTTTCTCACTTCTATCATAATTAACAAAAGTACCTTTGCTTGACTAAAAACGGTCTTAACCATTTCCCCTCTATGATCTACAGCCTTTGAAGTTAAACATTTAACAAGGGAGTTTGGCGTGTCAGATTGTTGCTGGCTTGGAATTGAAGCATAACCAAATTCGTATTTGGCTACATTTTCACCTGACGCGGCATTCCCATTGATTAGAGCAGTAGCAGGAACAACATTACATGGTTCTTTCAGCTCAGTTTTAACCGATTTCCCCTCATTCTCATGAATCAAATCTATCACTTCTTCATTCTTAACCTGTGACATGTCATCTACCAAATCGACCTCATTTTGAGGAGCCTCATTTGCAGATAGTTCAGTTAGAAGTTGGATCACTTTGATAGATGTTTTCTCCATGGCAGCATTTTCAGTTGGTTTTTCATTTACTCCAACATTTTCAACAGGATTTCCATCCCCTCTGCCATTCTCATTGGAGGATTTCTCCTTTGCTACATCTCCATTAAGTTTGTCTTCCTCCATCATGTTTTCAACCGGATTGGCAACCTCTATGCCATTCTCCATTGAGCTTTTTTCTTCCTCCACTCCACTGCCAATAATATTCTGTTCATTCACTTCATATTTAGCACCAATTTGGTCCTCTGCAACACTATTACTATTGATTAGGTCGTCAGCTTCACTCTCACTGTTGATTGGGTCCACAGTCTCACTCTTACCCTTGATTAGGTCCTTGGTCTCGCTGCTTATGTTGGTTTGATGTTCTGCCTCATTCTTATCATCTTCTGCTTCGCTTTCAGTAACTTTCAGGTCCTCTGACTCCTTTGCACCAGCATTTACATCATCCATGACAGCTTTAGTAAGAAATTCTCCTTCTCTGCAATCAACTTTTGCGTCAGGAAGTTTATTCTCTGTCTCGAGTTCATTATTTACTGTATCTCGGACGTGCTGTTGGACTTCGTCCATCTCTACATCACTTTTATCCATTCAGAGATCTAGTATAGATATTATATCACAATCATTAAACATTACAATACAATACAATTAATAAATAACACAAAATCAAAACCACCATGCATGTACAAAAAATAATCTGAAACGATTTTTTTAAAAGGAATTAACCATGAATTCGATCATCCGCAAACAATCAATCACACTCTTCAAGAAAATTTCCATTATGCATGGGAGTATCAAAACCAAAAAAATTAAGATAATAAAAAAATTATTTAGATCCATTTTTTCCTCTCTCAGGTTGCATCAGGACGGAAATTCAAATAAAAACAGAAATCACGTGGAGATGCGCCGAAAGACTTACTCGGAAAAGACTCGCAGCAGCGGCGGCCAGAGCTTCGGACTTTGAACGGTGGAGCTTTACCTCAGTAATGGCGGATCCTAGGGTTCCCTTAATTTTCAAGGAGGAAAATAGTGATAACTGAGTGTGGGAAGACAAATGTAAATGCCTGAGTGTGCGTGAGAGAGAGATGGGGTGGGGCGTGGGTGAAGGGGCGGGCTCTGCTTAAGCGGTTTCATAGTTTAAATGAAACGAATTTGGCTCAGCTATGGAACGCCTGGATTGGACTGCCGTGTGATAAAATGTCAATTTTATCCCTATGATTTTTGACCCCGAGTTTGTAATTGAAGGTTGAAAAGTCTTTTGAATAATTGATACAATTTTTTTACGGTCCGACCACCCACAATCCTGAAGTCGAGATCATGATAACCTCGAGCACTCTCCTTAGGTCAGAACATCCTTAGGGTCATGTGGTCGAGCTCAATGGCTTGAGGTCCTTGGACATCTCGCGCCCCTCATTACCTTTTTTCTCTCTCGAGTTCCCTAACCTAGAATGACTCAATTACCATAGTTTAAGTATTATCCAACTACAATAATTCTAAGTTCAAACAAAATTGTAATGTCCAGCTTTCATAGGTCTCTCACCTCATTTTGGACTCTTAAATAGATAAGGCATCCAAGTGACCAAATCATACCAAGATTGTACTGCTCAACTCTATAAATACAAGTCCTCCATTCATTATTCGGGTCCGCTTTACATTTAGACCAATTTATAGCCTCACGTACATATTTTTTCCATTTTACTAACTTAGGCATCGGAGGGACGACGATAATATACCTCGGCGCATTTGTTTAAGGTTCTGGAAGTCCCATTCGTACTCAAGTTTTGTCATCAAGTTCAGGTATCCATAATTTAAGCTTTGGCATGGTGTTACCAAAGTTATGTGCATGCTCAAACTTTGTCATCGAGCCTGAGTATCCATAGCTGAAGCTTTGTCATCGAGATTGGATTACAAAAGTTTCTTTCATCCTCAAGCTTTATCATCGGGCTCGAGTTACTAAAGTTCTATTCGTGCTCATTCCCTATTATCAAGCTTCGGTATTTACAAGTGCATATGTTTGGTAGTATCATCGACGCCGTCTATTGAAAGCGCAACCAAAAACTATGGTTAATACATGTTTAGGACCTCATCCAGAAAGTTAATCTCCTCAAGCTCAACCTCATATTGCGGATAATCCTTTCGGTGGTACCACCAGAAGTACTAGCACCTATTATCCCCTAGATATTTGAAGAGCTCCTTCGGCAAATTGTTATTTTGATTCGACTGTTAGGCCAAGAAAATCGGTCTCCAATGTTGACACCCGAGGTCAATGACATGAACGATGCTCGACCTTGATCTCATCGTCCCACTTTCGATAATGGCAGTGTGGGGTCATCGAGTGCACATCAACCTTTCCAACGACCTTAGCCCTAAGGTCCTTCACTGTAACCCCCACGAAACTTACTAGAATAATCTAAGATGGAATCATTGTTGGCCTACGTCAGAGAACCCAGGGCTCAACAAGTTTTATTATGAACATTCCTTTCACTCTTGAAATTCTGTCATATCCGCTACCGGATAGGTTCAAGAATCCTCGAATAAAGGAGTATAATGGAACCACCAAATCTATCAATCACCTTAATGAATACACCAACATCATGAAACTACAGCTAGTCCTAAATCTTGTAATATACAAGGCCTTACTATGAACTCTAACTAGTGTTGTTAGGGATTAATTCCCTACCCTAGAACCGAATTCCATCCTTACATTTTCAGATATGGCCAACAAGTTCTTTGCCTTCTTTATCGGTAGCAAGCATATCAGGAAGACACTGGCATCCCTCGTGGAGCTCCACTAGGGACAAAACAAGCCCTACGTGATTTCATAGCACGATTCAATTCCTGACCTAAATATTACATATGCTTTTTTCGCCCTCACACATGCTATAAAATGTAAGTCATTCAAATTATCTTTGTTAAAAGCCTACCAAAGTTCATGATCAATCTTCACGAGAGGTGAGATATACATCAATATGGAAGAGTCCATGTATCCAAGAAAAGGGGGCCAGACAACAAAGAACCCCTAACATAAGAGACACAAGCTCAACGTAGGATAAACAATGATCGGGGTAGACAAAATTCAAACCCTCATCTGACATTCTTCACAGTCTAAACGTTTGCCTTGAAGCCCAATGTCCTGATGGATATTAAGGACCTCAAGGAACTCAAATGGCCTCAAAGAATAAGATCTCCCTGAAATACTAGTGTTAAGAGAAAGTTTTGTGAATTTCACTGAGATCATGGACATACGACATACATTTGCAATGCCTTACAGCGCGAAATTGAGTACTTGATAAAAAAGGGTTTCCTCAGGGCTTATGTCGTAAAGAAAAGCATCCAAGGAATGAAACTCTCAGAAAAGGGCACCTAAGGATAACAGTCACGATCGACCCCGAACTTAACCATCAACCAAGGCTCATCCTAGTAAAAGAGCTTGTAGAGGTTGTCCTCAAGGTTGGTAAAATTGTGACGGTAGGCAGGTCATCCAACCTTATTTAGTAGTTGTTTAAATTATTTATGTTATGTTACATGGGCTTGCATGCCCTACTTTTCTTTATTCAGTTGTTTATTCATGCGCGGCCATATTTACTTTTGACATTAGTTATGACAAAATATGCCCTTGTTAGTCTTGTCCTCGTCAGGATATGATCATACAATGAATTCGTTCGTTCCGTTCTTGATGCTAATAAAAAATCAAATATTGTCTCTTGCAAGCACCTCAAACTATCGCGCCTCACACAAGAATCTCAAGCCTTGCCCTGCGCAAGCACTCAAAATCTTGCCCCGCGCAGGTACCTTAATACTTGTCCTCGCAAGTACCTCATGTCTTACCTTGTGCAAGCATCTCAAGCCTTTCTTTCGTACAAGCACTCAAAGCATTGTCTCGGTGCAGACACCTCAAGCATTGCATGTGCAATCACCTTAAGCTTTGCTCTGTGAAAGCAATTTAAAGCATTGCCCCATGCAATGATTTCAAGCCTTTCCCTACTCAAGCACCTCAAGCCTTGTCTGGTGCAAGCACTCAAAGTCTTGCCCCTCGCAAGCATCTCAAGCCTAACCCATGTAAGCACTCAAAGTCTTGCCCCGTACAAGCATACCTCAACCTTCTGCAACACGAGAAAATATCTCATTGTAGTCAACTCCTTCCTTTTGAGTGAAACCTT
>CAIGRP010116867.1:0-19293 GCA_903798385.1 Fraxinus cuspidata
TTTTCTTAAAACTGCTTTTATTCTCATCTTCCATAATGAGAAATTATTCCCATTAAACTTTTCTATTTCGTATTTCGTCGCCATTGTTGAAGATGTCTCCTTTCCACTAACTGGATCTGATTATAGCACGAAAAATTGGCTATAAACCTGGCGCTCTGATACCACTGTTAGGACGTTGTGGTACGGGACACCCAATTACAACTAAAGTAGAAATGAGATAACCGAAGAAAAATGACGAACACAATAATTTTACATGGACAAACCACATGCAAAATGTAGAAGGATTTCATTATAGCAACATGATTACAACATTTTCTCTCTATAGATAAGGAGAACACAATTGACAATACCATATCTCTTATAATAGGAGAAACACACACTTTGAGGACTGAACGACCAAAACTATTTAGGAGAAACTTACTATTTTTCTCTCTAAAACTCTCTCTCTTTCTCTTTGTGTTTTTGCAACAGAATTACAACACTTTCCCTCTATAGATAAGGAGAGCACAATAACACTTCACTCTCTCTTATAATACGAGAAACACACACTTTGAGGAAGGAAAGACTAAAACTATATATATATATAAGTGGTAAGGTGGTTATCTTTTTGCCAACCTTATCTTATTCACTTGTCAATCTTATCTTATCCACTTAACCTTATCTTTTCCATTCGCCAACTTTATCCATTAGCTTATAATTATCCACTTACCGTCCTTATCGATTAACTTATCCATTAGCCGACCTTATCCATTAGCTTATCCATTTGCCGTTCTCATCCATTAGCTTAATGGATAAGAAAACCGAAAGTGGCTTTACAACCAACACTATGTAATCTCCAAATTCTTACATAGGCATTGGGAAAGGAGACCCGCATCTTTGGGTGCTCCATGCTCTACTAGAACCAAACGTATCTTGGGACAAGCGCCACTAAAGGCTTAGGGAGTGGATCCGTTTGATGAGGGGACTTTGTAGACTATTTAACTTAATGGCGTTTGTCGTATATATGACTTGTGCTCCTTTAGGTTTTTTTAAATTCTATAGATAGTGAAGTTATCGAGATTATTGGAGAATACCTTGACAGTAATATCTCTAATCTTGAACTTTAAAAGCTTGCCATCAACCCTTTTAAAAATTGTACATAAAAGATGTTTCGAACTCGACTCGAATACTCAGTGTTTTTTACGGCCATTTCATCTGCCCCAAGTATAATGTATTTTTAACTTGTGCAAGACGAGGCAACGAACGAGTCTATAAGGGATTGCTCATTCATCGTGGACTGGAACCGCATTTAAGTTGACGATATAACTTACAAATGGAATTACATAAATCAACATTGCCACTGTTGCCAATTTATTTATTTTCTCCATCCACTTCTATATCCCTTTCTAGTTTTTGTTCCATTTGGCCACTAAAATGTAGACCATACTCTGTTCCTCGAGACTTGTGATATCTTCACTCGAGTCATAAAAAACTTCGATGGTATTTTGCAAGTTTCACTATAAATAACATGGTCTACCTATAACCCTTAAAAAGTAATTGATATTTGGTAATATACATGTTTTCTATAAGAATGTTCACACATAATCACAAGTCATGTGATTTATGTTGTCGTTTTGTTAGTAGACTACAGTGTAATGAAAAAACCTTAACTCTATTGAATGTTTATTCTTGCTAAACTTTCGACTCAATTCTATAAGCTAGATTAGCTTTGTGTCCTCTTCCAAGAAAAAAACATGATTTTGGAGGTGATTCGATGTCGATTTCCAAACCTGACTAATTTATGACAAGTGTTTCAACTAAATTTGTACGTAAATAGAAATGGAAAATGAAACTCGACATGTTATATTGAAAGAGTCTTGGGCCATAAAACATAAACTCGTACATAGGGTCAATTTCGTAGACCCGTCCATATGTAGGGTCTACATCTCAGACCTATTCATCTCGTTCATGTCACGTGGCCATCCCTACTCCACTCTGGCCTACATTGTAGGATTATGATCAACATGGGGACGAGCTTATTGGAGTGATTGAATAAAGTTAAAGTTATTACAACTATAATGTGATAAAATTTGAGTGTTGGATTAGTGAGAATTAATTGTAGATTTTACTATGATTAAAGTAGATTTTAAAATTACAAGTTATTTTTAAGGTTTCCAAACAGAAAATTCTATCTGCAATAAAAAAGAGAGCAAATTGCACCACATGTCACTTGCAAAAATGTCATCTTTTAATAATCTCAGCAAGACTATCACTTTCAGACTTTTTTACCCCTCTAGAAAATTTAAATTCCATGTATATTTTTAATTAGGTCATGTTTGATTCAACCAAAATTTCATGGAAAATAAATTCAATTTCCACCCATTTTGGCATGTTTGATTGGAATTCATTTCTTGGCAATTAATTTTCCACCCAAAGCCCCACACGTGCCCAATTCAAGGTTTTAGTGGAATTCATTTTCTTCTGGTTTCGGTGGGAATTGGAAAATATCAAACACAATTAATTGACAATTCTTAATAAAATGAATTCTAGGCAATTTAATTATCTATAATTCATTTTTTTTCACCCAAATTTCTTTCTTAAAATGAAACGGACCCTTAATATTGATTTGATTGGATAAAAAAAGTAAAAAATAATAGATAAACATCTCATCAAACCCACCCAAACCACGCCCCTACTTTGTAAAGCAAACCCAAAAACCAAAAGAATTATTCTATTTGTGAAGAAATGAAAAACGGACCCTTAATATTGATTTCTTGGCAATGCAAATGTAAACATGGTCACCTATTAAGCAAAGAAATGAAAACAGCTACATATATAAAAAGGGGGAAGCAAAATGTGAAGCCAACTCAAACAATGGTGACCCAAAACATTTTTGTTTTTCAAACCGATTCACATACTCCATAAAATCGTTCACTGTTGGTGACCCAAACCAGTGCAGTTTTTTCAAAGAGATTTATATGAACCATAAAATCGTTCATTTGGTAGTGAACGATTTTTCTTCTGTAAATTTAAACCTCCGACAAATACGAATTTACTCTAACGCAATAAAACGTCTACAACTAATCACACAATTTTCCCATGTAATTTATTACATTCCTGCCGTGTTCCCGAAACGAAAACAGAGCACTTACTCAATAAAGAATTAATTGGAGGTTTATGAAATGATGTTACCTTAATCTTTCGCGCCCACCACTCATCCGAGGCGCCAAACCTGCCAGTTGATGGGTCGAATGAGATGCCACTGTAATTGAGCAATTCTTCAAATCTCTTGTGTTTCAAGCGAAGGGCATCCCATCGATTTTTAAGTTGCTGCTTGTCTCAATTGTGGCCGGAATTGGTGTTGAACAAGTGAATGAGTGTCTCCCAGCTGTGTTTTGCGAAGCACTTCCCATTCCAATGTCCGTCAGCGACGACGGTCTTACAGGCAGCGAAGAATATGTTTGTCTCATACGAATTCCACTGGGCATTCTTATGAGGCCCTGGATGACTTTCAATGGGAGGGGATTTGGAGGTCGAGGAATGCGGGAAACAATCCGTCTGCAGCAATTGACGTAAACTAGGTTAAATCTTGTTTCACAAATTGAGGATCCCTTATAGGTTGGGAAATACATTCCTCTAAACTGAAAAAAATTCTAAGTTGAAGGCAGTGTACCTACCGGAGACACGAACGGATCCATAAATATGTTGGCGAGCTTGTGGATGAGGTGCGTCGCGTTTGGGTAAAATAATCAAAATAAAAAGACCACAGTCGGATAACCCGTTCGGTGAAAATGTGATGTATGCCTCAAAATAAAAACTTTTTCGTCCGGGAGGGTGAGTTCGTACACATTATATGCAGCTGGATCTATCCTTATCTCATGACCAAATGAAAATCACAAATGTAAGCCATAACCAAAATATAGTCGACGATCCATTTTGGAGCAGAAGTAAAAGGGAGTTAGCACTTGCGGATGAAAATGGAGTTGAGATGCACGTGGGTGAGGTAGATTGCAAATGATTATGGTGGGTGGGTAGTTGTTGGGTATGTAATATGAATGCAAATGGTAGGGCAAAAATGGGAAAATGGACTGTCAGTCCATGTGGTGGACTTTTTGACCGCTGCACAAATCATCGGTTGAAAATTCATTTTTTTTGCATTTTTTAGGCAAGTCGAGACACACCCTAAGTATTGTACTCGGTGACATTTGCAAAATGACTTTCTAATTTCTTCCATGGTCAAGATTTAAGAAATTCATCAATTGACTCAGATTTCCATGTCTATCTCCTCCGTCGAATAAATTAAGACGAATACACTGCAAAACCCACCTTTGGAGTTCAATCTCTGCTTGGATCCTTATTGGGGAATTCGCTCTTTCGTAGATAAAATCATACAATTCGTAAAGTATAAAACCAGTGCTACCAAAGTTGATGACTCCATTGCTTATCTTCAGCCGAATTTGAAATGGAATCACTCTTTAAACAATCTCTTCTTCTACTCCTAACTCTCAATTCCTTAATCTACTTTGCCTTCTCCAAAATCTTCTTCTAAGAGCGCTTTAACGGTAAGTAAGAATTCACACTAAATGAGTTGTGATTCCTTTTTTCTAGCTTTTGACAATGATAGTTCAATTTACGCGTAGATTTATGAAAAAATATGGATGGGTATGTGAGGAATTGGAATTTTCATTTACTATTTCTTTGATTTTTTTGTTGGAACCAACAGCATATTCCAGTTGATTTAATTAGAATGTTCTTCCACACTGACCCCACATATTATGGTGTGTGTGTCTCTTTGCAAAATTTTCTGTTACTTATCCATCTTCATGATGGTGATTACATTGGTAGATTCTTCTAATTTGTTGTACAGTAGTGCGAATTAGTTGAGCAATTGCAGATTTCTATGCCTAAAGCAACTATTATCCGACCATATGAAAGTTAGTTCAAAGTTGGAGTGTGAGGCATCGTATGAGTATAGTACATATAACTTTTAAGCATTAGATATTTGTTCAATTTGATTTAAAAATTCAGCTAGGCAATTTGAATGTATTTGTCGTGGATTGAAATTCTTTTAGTTGATTTTGATCTGACACTATATATATTAAATTGAAATTACTGATTGTTATAAATGGAGACAGACCAAAAAAAAATAGGTTTGTGTTGGTTGCTGAGAAAGTGAAATAAATGCAATAGAGATTGTTGACCTAAAAAAGGTGGGTGTGACACCTGCCAAAACGTAACAATAAAGGTAAGGTATATTGTGTAAGTAGTATCTGCCTTTGAAAAAAAAAAGAGAGAGAGAAGTATCTGCGGCCTATTTGATGTTGTCTTAAATAATATTTTACACAAAAGTCCATTAGTAATTGATAATTTTGTGGAAGTGTTTGTCTAACTAAAATTGTTTTGAGAGGAAATTTTTTCAAAATAATTTCTTCAAAAAAAAAAAAACAAAATTCTATGAGAGAGAATAGCAAAATAATTTAAAAACACGGGTCTTAATTTTGTTGGCTTAAAGAAAATAAAAATAAAATTGAGGCAGAGCAAAGCAAAACATAATAATAATAATAATAATAAGGCTCAGACATGCCAAAATTTTCCATGGAAGATGAAAATTATCTCACATTTTTCACTTTTTAGCTTGTTTGATAGGAAAAATTTTCTTGGCAATTCCTTTTCTCACTTGGCCTCACGTGACCCTTTGTGTCCGTTTGATTGTAAGAATGGAATTTGGATGTAAAGAAAATGAATTTTAGGGAATTGAATTGCCTAGAACTTGCTTTACTGATAATGTAAATTAATTGTGTTTGATTGATATAATTTTTCACCTAAAAAATATTGAAATTTTGGATCTTTTGATATTCGTTTTGCTTTATTTTTCATGAAAATTGTCAATTAAAGGGATAAAATTTGTTATAATTGGGGATAAAATTTATTTCCTTTGCAAAAAAAAGTAAAAAAAATTAAAAGAAAAAAGAAAAAGTTGGCTAGAAAAAGCTGGAAATGTTTTTGCTCAAAAATCAAGAAAAATGACAAAAAGGGGGTTGGGTGGAAACCATTTGCCAAGAAAATTTTGCCTAAAGCAAAAATGTGGAAAATGGAAAACCAATTCCTAGTTCCATGGAAAAGAAATACTAATTGAGGAATTAAAATTCTCATGGTTGAGCTAGTTTTTTTCTTTTCTTGGCAATGGAGAAAATATTATTTACACTATTCAGTTTTTAAATCATAATTTTTTCTTTACACTATTCAATTTTTGCGTTTTTTATTCCCAAAAATCACTTCTTATCGCAAAGTACATTATTTTTCTTTATACTATTAATTTTAAATTTCAATATTTTTCAGGAGAAAAATTATACAAATCAAACACAATTAATTGACAATTTTCAACAGAATAAGTTTTAGATAATTCAATTCTCTAAAATTCGTTTTCTTTTCATCCAAATTATATTCTTGCATTCATACAAACCCTAAAATTAATATAAAAGAGGGAATAAGAAGAAAGTGGAATAATTGGGTGTAAAGATGAAATGGGTCCTACATCGCATGGCTATCATCATTCCACGAGGCTCCCTCCAGATTCTCGCGGTACATTGTTACAATCGAATCATTAAGAGAATGTAGGATCCCATATTTTATCTTTTATTTAATAACACATTTTTAATAAAATAATATTACACACAAATTCAAAAAAATTTCATATTTTTTAATCATGCATTCTCCATTAAAATACTATTTCAAAATATATTTTGACAAAAGAACGGAATTCAAACATAAACTTTGATTTCTGTCACATTGTCATCTATTATTCTCCAAATTTATATAAAGTGCATAGTCGCGAGTTATATGAATACGATTTTCCACATAATCGCTATATGGTACTCAAAAAGTGAATATGATAAATGAAAATCATGACAATATTTTTAGATTAAAAGAGAATGTAGATTTTTGACGTGGTACGATGATAAATTGGCAAATCAAGTAGCGATCACATGAAAAGTTGTGATATAATTAAACTTTTGCTTAAAGTTTAGTAACCCCAAATAAAATTTACCCTAGAAATTTAAGGTCCGTTTAACTTTGATAATGGCGTTAGAAGTTGATTATAGCATTTGTTTGGAAGATACTCATAAAAGATGATTTTCTCGAAGAAGAATAGTAGTTAAAAATAGGAAAAAGTTATTAATATCTATTGTTGAAGAAAAATAAATTTTCTAAAAATTTCTCCCAAAAAAGCAATTAATGTATTAATTTTACTAATGAGAGATCATTGAAATTCAAGTAGTAAAATTTCAAACTGATCGTTAAAGTAATTATTTTAAAGATTTGACATTAAAACAAGCAACTATAATTAATTATTTTAAGAACATTTCATTAGAAGAAGATTGATTAATTACCAAAACGTTAATTTTAAGGAAGAAAACGTGTAGAATCCGCGTACACTCGCCTGCACACAACGGCTCCTCTCTCTCTCTATCTCTCTCGAGTCCAAAAACGAAGAAAAGTGTCTTCAAATTCTGCAAATGATTTTGAGTAGAGCCGTGCCCTCTGCCATGGCCTCCTTCCCTCGTTCAATGGTTGGCACCTTTTCCATTTTCTTTTTGAATCAATTATCAATAATTTTTATTTTTTGTTTATATGCATCTATGAAGTGTATGTATGTATAATTTGGAAATTGATGATTATGAACAGGGTCTTCCATCAACCTCTTCTACATATTGATTTTGTTAGTTGAAAATTTCGTATTTTCATTAGTTTTGCTGAGGCGTTAATTTTATGGGTCCTTCTTTAGATACACACAAGGTGTTTTTTTTTTTGTCGTCTAATTCATTTTCTTAGTTATTTTCTGATGGATTCTTTTTGTTGGAGTATCGAATTATTGGTTTTGGTGAAACGGGCCTTTTAATCTTGCGTTTGATTAAACTTTCATTTCATGTAACTTACTATACTATTTTGATTTTTTTTAATACTTATAATCGATGAATATGGTCAGGGTCTTCCATTATTCCTATTTACTAATGTTGTTAGTTGGAAAATTCACGTTAATTAGTTCTCTCGAGGCGTCAATTTAATTTTCTCCTTATCACCTGTTATATAAGGGCTCTTTCGCTTAAAATGTTGCCATGGTGTACTTTTCTCAATGAACGTACAGTCAAGTGACTTTCTGATACATTCTTTTTGTTAGCTTCCAATTTATTTATTGGGTTTAGAAAAATGGGTTTTCATTTGCATATGAATTACCTTTCATTTGATGCTACTTATTATAATATTTGGGTTTCTTCTTTCGTTGTGATATATTCTGTTCGCCGTCTCGTCCTTTTACCACAAATTATGTTTGGTATCATTATACATGAAATGGATTTCATGTATTCTGAATTTTGTGTTTTGATTTTAATAGTGCTTGTCGGCACCCTCTTGTTTAATTTCCTTACTTTATATTTTGATGATGCTTATATTCTTTGGGCCTTTAATGTACAGAAATAAAGATTTAGCTGTTTAAACTTTTGGTTTATATCTAACTGAATACTAGGTTAAATGCCATCCTTTACTTAAAAGTGTGTATGAATTCTGAATAAAAACATTTGACAATTGTATTGCGAGTGCATAAGTGCCTCTTTGCATTGTAAACGTGCTGAGAGCACATTATTCTAGTTTTGAAATCTGTATCCATAAAATGTTTACGATTTTGGTTGTGAAAGAATTACACTAGTTAGATACTGTTTCTGTGTAAAGGATCTTTTTTCCTTTTCCTTAAAAATTAGTTTGTGATGCTCTTGATTACATATAATTATGTTTTACTGTTTTATTGTTACAGAAAGGGTCGGAGCTGCGCGTATGGCCAGGGATGAGACAGCTTTCTTTAAGAAAGACTCTTGTGTATGGATTTGTGAGCCTCTTATCAATGCCATTCAAGACCCTGCGGGGAGTTAGCCAAACAATTGGAGGAGTTTCTAATTTTTGCAGCATCACCAATATGTCGTCCACTTTGCAAATTGAGCTGGTGAGCACAGACGCTTTGCTGACGGACTAATTACAGAACTGAAATAATAAGTCTTTTTTTTTGGGGGGGTGGGGGGGGGGGGGTTGAAAAATAAATATTGTGGAAATTGGAATTAAAACATTTTATTTCACTATTTTCTTATTTTTTTTAGTTCAGCAACGGCTTTAGAGTTTATTTAGATTACATGTTTGAATATCATATTATCAGTGAATTTCCACGGTTGAGGAGTTCTGAAACACTAGAGTTGAATTTCACTTGCATCTGATGTAGTTCTTAATAAATGTCAACCTGCCTGTTTGAAACTGCATATTATTATTTGGTTACACTTGGAAATTGTTCTCATATTCAATCCTTTACCCCTTTGTACCATCAATAATTTTTGATCAAGAAATGTATATATAAAGAACTTAACGGAATAGCTAAACCATTATATATTTATATAATGAGAAAAAGATGCGGAAAGTGCTGTCATCATGGAGTAATAGCATGCATTATATGAATAGGTTTGAAACTATGACAGTTCCCTGTAACTCGTACTATATACACAGTTAAATATCGTGTCTTGTGCACCCTCTTGTCATTTGCATTATGTAATGCATGTACCACATACCTGTGTAGCTTGCATGATATGATGCACCAACACGGACACGTGTGTCCGACACGATACATATCGGATACGCCGATACGCGATTTTTAAAAAAACAAACACGACAGGTCATCAACACATTGATTAAATTCTTAAAAATTCTTCATTTATATAGTATAAATTTAGTTTTATACTTGTTATTAATTTTTCTTGTTGAAATCTTTTAAACATGAGTACCTATTTGTTAATTGCTAAATATTTTGAATTAATAATATATAATATTTTTAACATAAAAAGAAAAATGATTACGGCAGAGTGTCCGAGAAGTGTCGGTATCGATCCGTGTCTGACACGTGTCGGACACGGATACGTTATCCTAATTGAAGTGTCCGTGCTACAGAGCTTGCATGAAATATCCTTATTCAGTTCCATTTTTCTTTATTGTAGGTGCCCTGTCTTAAGGATAACTATGCATATCTGTTACATGACTTGGATACTGGGACAGTTGGAGTGGTTGATCCTTCTGAAGCAGTACCTGTTATAGATGCATTGAATAGGAAAGATTTGAATTTGACTTACATCCTGAACACTCATCACCATTTTGATCACACTGGTGGAAATATGGAGTTAAAGGAAAGGTATGGCGCAAAGGTATGTGACCTTCTGTATGAGCTGAAACATGGACATGTCTATGTGTGTATGCATGTTATTTTGAAACCTATGCTTTTGCTACTCCGTAACCTAATTACAATTCAAGGGAAATCCTTAAAGTAGTAGTTCAATCCTATTAGATTGCTGATTTATGAGCTGTATTCCATCGTCTACTCTGTAACCTAATTACAATTCAAGGGAAATCCTTAAAGTAGTAGTTCAATCCTATTAGATTGCTGATTTATGAGCTGTGTTCCATCTTCTAATCTGGTTGTGTCAAAATGTTTAACAATTGGCCCCACAATCAAGCTGCAAGCCTTAAGTCGGGGTGCGGAAGCGTTTATGAAATTCTTGTTATAAGAATTATGTAGTAATTAAGAGCAATATGGAAATAACTTGATTGAATGTTATTGAATAATAATTGATGTTGAAAATGTGTATAATGCCTCTATAGGCAAAATTATTCCCTAATCCTATTAATACAAGGAAACCAAAATAAGGAATTAAATTCTAAAAGAAAATAAACTAATCTTATTCTAAACAAGACTTGAGAATAAAACTTATTACAAGTAGAAGGAAACTAGAAAAGATGATTAAAAAAGACGAAACTTTAGGGAAATTGAAATTATTAATTGTAGTTGTGATGTACTACATCCTTCTCTCCTACTTAAAAAAAACTCGTCCTCGAGTTTGGTTGAAGAAAAGAAAGTCAATCAACCGGGAGGAAAATACTCAAAAATTTCTGTGAATATTAATATTGAAGAAATTTCAATTTTTCGATGTGCTCACTAAACGTTATATTCTTCAGTTGCGTTCTTCAAAGTCAACTTTGTTTTTATTATGCTTGTTATATTTTCTTCACGGATAATTTGTACTTGACATTCCTTCGTAAACGAATCATGGTTCGAGTTCTCATCCTTGAGTTAGCTTTCGATAGAGGCCACTGGTGCTATTTTCAATTCTTCATACTCTCACCTTCTGCTATAATGTTAGTTATGCTTTCTTCAACACAAAAGAACTGGTACGAGGACTCTATTCCTCGTCGTACATGTTTTCCTTATTTTTATGCAATTCTTTAACACTAAAGATATAGAAAAAGTCGACGATTTTTTATTTTCAATTAGACAATCTTCACCATTGACTCATTTGTGATTGAAAAGTTTAATTTCTCTCTCTCCTACTGGACACTTATGATCTTTAATTTGTTCAACCTTGGAGTGCGGCTCGATCTTGAAGTTTTCGATTACAGTTTCCATATACAAGGAATTAGTAGGTCTCGAATTTTCAACTTGCACATGTTTTTCTTTTTCTATTTTAGTATCATGGACGGTAATATCTTGATTATTTTGAATTACATATTTTTTAACCTCATCATCAGTCTTATGGATCTTTTTCTCTTTGTTTACACTAGTACTCACAAATTGCTCGTAACATGACACCAAAACAACCTTCTTATTATACCACTGAAACACATACCTATTACCTCGACCTATATAAGTGGTATTTACATCGTAGTACCATGATTGTCCCCAAAGTAGATGACAATGGTCCATCTCTACTACATTACATGTAATCTCATCTTTGTAATATTTTCCAAGAGAGTAAAATTTTACATATCTCTATATTTAAATTTTTTGCCCCTTTGAAGTTTGATAGCAAGATGAGTATTTTTCAGTCTTTAAATTTAAAGCTTTCACCAATACTTTGGACACCAAGTTCACCAAGTTCTCACTACTCTTATGATTTATTATCACTTTGCATACTTTGTTATTTATGGTGCATCATGTTTTAAAAATTTAGTTGCGCTTCGAATTGCACTCTGTTATATTTTCTCGATAGACTTTCGTAGAATCTTATAGCTTGTGTGTATTCAAATTTAACTGGGCTTTGAAGAAACTCTCTAGCCACTTGTTCCCGTATTTTAATCTTGTTGAAACAACCAAAATTCACAACAGCTAAAGTCTACAAATTCTTATCAGCTTATTTCTCCATGGGCTCGTGATTTCTTTAAAAACTTAAAGCAGTCAGCATCTGCCTGATGTCATGAAGGGTTTCATCATCCCCTCGATTCGTTGTTCGAGTTTGTCAAGCTTCCGTTCGTTGTCGACGGTTCGACTGCCACCACTACCTTCGTCAACCATCATATTGTGGCAATTTTCTTGTTCTGATATCAATTTTGGTGCGGAAGCATTTATGAAATTTTTGTAATAAGAATTATGTAGTAATTAAGACAATATTGAAATAACTTGTTTGAGTGTTATTGAATAACAATTGATGTTGAAAAAATGTACAATACCTCTATATTTATAGGCAAAATTATTTCATAATCCTATTAATACAAGGAAACCAAGATAAAGAAACTAAATTCTAAAAGGAAATAAACTAAATCATAATCTAATTAGAAATCATATTCTAATCAATAAAGAAAAGAAATCTTATTCTAAACAAAATATTAGAATAAAAAGATAAGACCTATTATAACTAGATATCTTATTATAAATCTAAAAGGAAATAAACTAATCCTAGTCTAAACAAGACTTGAGAATAAAACCTATTACAACTGGAAAAGGAAACTCGAAAAGATGATTAAAAAAAAAGACAAACTCCTAGATAAAGTGAAACTATTAATTGTAGTTGCGATGTACTACATCAAGTTGGTTGTTCTTCGTAGTTTTCTGCTGGTTGGAGCTTGTCAGTTGCATGTGTGTCTATTATTATGTGAGAGTAATGTGGCATGAGAGAGTGGACCTTGGATTTGGTGACATGTTACTTTTCAATCAACGATTTCATTGTTGCTCTCAATACTTGAAACATTTAATTAGCTCGGCTATGTCAAGTATTCATATGTGCAAGAGTACTAGCAGTTGCGGTTGCTAATTTCCACATATGATGTTTGATAAATTCACAAGGTTGACTCCTTGGGAAAATTAAGCTACTGTATCATTTCTTATGCACTCTGAATATTAATTATCTGGATTAGATATTGACTAGGAACTAGGAACATCCTGGAAAAGACATTACAATTAAAGCATGTTTGGAAAGTGTTTATAGATGGTTTTGTTTATAAATAGGTAGAAACGATTGGGCAGTACTTGTGGAAATGTGTGGATAAAAAGTGGTATGACTGTTATCAAACATGATCTATACATTTGCTTTAGGACAGAAATCAAGAATCATCATTTGTATTCAATATTGAAGATGAATGTGTATACATACACAGTAGTTTTTAATGTGTTTATATACACAGTAGTTTAAAACCTATCCTCTTCAAATCTTTCTATGGAGGTTTCAACTTTCTGTGTATGTCCTTGTAGGTGATTGGATCAGGATTAGACAAGGAGAGAATACCTGGCATAGATATCGCTTTGAACGACGGGGACAAATGGATGTTTGCAAGCCATGAGGTGCTTGTGATGGCTACTCCTGGTCATACACGAGGTTGTGTTTAATTATTTTCCTTCAATGCAGAATGCTTTTGATTTGTTTGATAATTTTTATTTATTTATTTATTTATTTTTTTGGAGAGGTGTATTTTAGGGAGTAAATTATTTATGTTAAGCTCTACATTATTATCTTGCTTTATTGTTGGAATCTTGGCCTGTCTAAAATAAATTTTGCAACTTCAGTCTAGTATTACCTTTTGTTGGATATTTTTCTAAAAGTTCAAAAGAAATCAAAATTTAGAAACAAAAGATTCAGGTGAGGGTTGGAGAGCTTTTGGATCTTCTCATCAGATTTCCACATTCTATAGTCAAACTTTTAAGCCTCTTTTGAAAGGCTGTCTGCACACTTGTTACCCTCTCAATCAATGTTTACATGTTTGCTTGGCTATGTCATTGCCAACTGCCATCAGAAATCTTCAATTAGATGCCCAGCAGGATAGGACTGGGAGTCAGCTTCCGCTATTTGATCGCTTTCTCTGAATCGACTTCTATTATAAGAATTCTGATTTCTCAGCCCATCTGCATTGCATATTACTGGTCTGGGTCCACGTCTCTGTCTATTCAACAATCCTCAGTAATTTTCCATGGCAGTTGCCATCAGTCTGACCTTGTTCCACAGACCAACTGCCCATCCTACCTCCTCTACGTTCTTGACAGCCCATCTTTGTCTCTGAAAGAGGTTGACTTTCTTTCGAAGAGTTAGCAGGATAAGGGCTTAGAATCGAGGCAAACGATCCAAAAAGAACTTCTCATAGTGCTGAGATCTCTGATTCAAAAGCTTATTTTGGGGAATCCGCAAATGCTGCCCCTCCTCGAAGCTAACTGGAACCAGCTAACTGGTTGCACTGGGAATCTTTCAAGTGCAACATTTTCTCTCTTTCAAATGCCNGAACTTCTCATAGTGCTGAGATCTCTGATTCAAAAGCTTATTTTGGGGAATCCGCAAATGCTGCCCCTCCTCGAAGCTAACTGGAACCAGCTAACTGGTTGCACTGGGAATCTTTCAAGTGCAACATTTTCTCTCTTTCAAATGCCTTTCCATCAGTTGCTTCTTTAAGCCATTGTTTGATCCCCATTATTTTCAAAATACATTTTTCTCTCTTCTTTTCAACCATTCTTCAAAAAAAAAATATTTCATGCAAATCCAAAACTTTTTTGTATAATTCAACAACACATTATCCATCAATCTACTATTCCAAAATGCATGTTTAAGAAAAAATGGGGCTCAAACAAGCTCTAAATTGTCAACTTAAAAATTTCCATACTGATTGTTGGCTGTGTATTCAAGTTTTTCTCCACTTCTAGTTTTTTTTTTTTTTTTGGTTGGATTATAATTTGTACTATTTCCCTTTCCTTGGGGAAATTTTAAGAATATTCCTGAAGTGGGAATAGGATTTCAAGAATTCATACAATTCCCACTTACAACTGCACAAGGATGTAATTCAAGAGTTGAGAATGTATGGCAGTGTCTTAGAGTCTGAGTACTGCATATGCGTTAAGAAAGAAACTATGATAATTGAAATTTTATTAGAGGCTGGATGATAACTCAAAAAAGAAGCCAATGAAGTGAAAGGAAGGCTGATAAATATGAATACATCATCTCAAAAATTCTAATTACAACTTAACATGAATAAGTTGATATATTGAAATGAACAAGTTCAATGAATATTAGTATGGAGGTTTGAATTTATTAATTAATAGACTGTTTATTTGTAAATCTGTATTTATTTTCAAAAATCAAATTGGTGAATGTATTCTTTTTCCCATATGATTATATGAAAATGCAGTTTTTATGCTGATATTTCTCGGTTTGATTCCATAGTACTGACCTAATCTTAAACATTGGCCCACCATGCAAGTAGGCCATATTAGCTTCCACTTCCCTGGTTCAAAATCAATTTTTACAGGAGACACTTTGTTCAGCTTATCATGTGGCAAGCTTTTTGAAGGAACTCCGCTGCAGGTATGTTATTATATCCATTGAAATCGTGATTTTTTTCTTTTGTATGCCTTGAAAAGTTTCATTTACATCTTCAATAGTAGTTTTGGTGTTTGATTATAAGTGTGTTAGAATGATTGGATGAATGTAGATTTGTAGGTGATTCAATTTATTAAAATGGAAAAAGAATTGCTCATGGATGAGCCCTGCTCTAAGCTTTGTGGGTGATTTAGGTGAGATCTTCGGTGTGGGTTTTCAATAGATATGGAAGCAAGCTATGATTATTTTCTGTAAACAATTAAATGAGTAGAATGTTGTAATTTTGCATATTTGTGATATGCAATGGTAAATAACTATGGGAAGGATGTTAGAAGTCCAAGTAAAAGATAAAGCAGGTTTGTCGGCTATTGCATCTATCTTATAGAGGAGTAAATCCTTCATTTTGATGTTTCCGGTTTGTAATTCCATAATGAGCCGTTTCCAATAGCGATTACAAATTTCGCACATGAAGTGTTAGAAGACTATATGGAAAATCATAAATAATGATCACGTGGGCTTATAGCTAAAAACTGAATCGAAGCAAACTTTTTTATTAATGAAAGAGAATTTCGGGCACCGATTATTCTTTTACCGTTGACGCAAGTTGATGTATTATCAAATCAGCAGTCCAGTTCTCTGCAGTCTCAGGAGCTTGTATTATGGAGTTGTCACTTCGAAAGAGCATGCAATAAGCATGTATGATGTGTTCGTTTTTACTTGCTTGCTTGAAGTAGGCATCTTTTTATTGTCTACAGAACATGATTTATATACTCATATTATTTATTTAATTGATTTGAATTGTATTAGATTTTCTATGATGTATGTATGTTTTGCTATCATTGGATGTGAAATTAGAGTTTTTATTGTCCTCTAGTACATTACATAATGAAGTGTCATGATGATTACACATTGTGTTTGTATCAGATGCTTTCTTCCCTGAGGAAGATCTCGTCGCTGCCCGATGATACAAATATATATTGTGGTCACGAATATACATTGGTAAATTCACGATGAGCAATCGATGTTCTCTCTCTTTTCGTATTTCTCAACATTCTTAAACCAAAAAATGACCCTAAATTATTGGCATGTTTTGACAGAGTAATTCAAAATTTGCCCTTTCAATAGAACCAGGGAATGACGAGTTGCAGTCTTATGCTGCCCATGTAGCCCAGATCCACAGCAAGGGCTTGCCTACGGTACTTTTTGACTTTCTAAACTTTCACCTTTATCCGAGTATGTGATATGCTCTTCTTCTTAATGATGTCTCTGCAATTAATGTTGCATAGATCCCGACTTCACTAGGAAAGGAAAAGTCATGCAATCCGTTCCTTCGGACTTCAAGCAAAGTAATCCGGAAGTCATTAAATATCCCCGACTCAGCAGATGATGCTGAAGCCTTGGGAGTCATTCGCAAAGCCAAGGACAACTTTTAGGTTCAGCTCAGAAATATGGATTGCTTGTACAACCTTCGTGGATCGATATAGAAGTTGTGCTCACTGTCCATCCAGCAAAGACGACTTTCGACAGAGCTTATCCTTTGCGTAGAGGTAATAAATTTGTCAGATTCTTGCACACTTCGACTGTCGTTTGGAATTTCCTTGAGGGTGAATTAGTTTTGTAGAGCTTTGCAATGGGAAAAAAATCTCTTTGATGTTAAGACACTGAAGAAGTGCGTTTCGGTGGAAAAAAGAAAACTTTTGAAATTTTTAATGTGTTAATAAGTACTTAATTGTTATGAGATTTATTTGAACATTTTGAAAAGTTGAGAAATTTTATTTATAACTGGTCATGTCCGGGCAATGCACGGACTTTTTTATTTGAATTTGTACACCAAGTTTGATATCTTCTCACAATACGGTGCCCTCCCCCTATTGTGAAGGAGCTGTCAAGCTAGATGTACACTTTTGAGTTCACATCTAGCAAAGTTATTTTTATGGTAATATTAGTGCATTTTGCAAAATAGATTTATACATTCTTTTTTCTTTGGTGACTTCTTTTAAACATTCGATGCGTAATATCTAGCACCTTTTCATCTATTTGTTTTCCCAAAATTCAGTAGTTTATTACCAAATACTATGAGAGTAGAAAAGAATTACGAAAGAACCTAATTTCGATTAAACAGCAAATAGAATTGAATAACATTCAAGAATTGCAACAGAAGTTCCAATGTTGGATGACAAAAATCACCAAGGTAATGAAAGCTATCATCTTTACAGAGAAGATGCAGAGAAGCAAAAATCCTTACGTCCGAACATTGAGAGTTTCGTTATGAATGGTGAAAACTCTCAGCATAACTTTCCTTAACGGCCATTGAGAACTATAATGACGAAGAATATATTCATTGTGCTTGAAATATGCAGGCAATGAAATGTAGTTCAGCAGCAGGTACCTAACTTTCTTCCACAATTGCTCCACTTTCCTTCCCTTTAATAAAGAACCCGTCCTCTGGTTCTCTTTTCATCCGCAAAAACGATTATGCTTCCTCACAATTTCCTTGATTTCTATCCATTTTCTGACCAACCCATTAAACATTAGACATAATATAAGTTTAAAATTGTCATATTCATCGTGGATATCAAGAACATAAATTTATTGCATTTCGTAAAGATTAAGAATGAATAGTGCAAATATCTCGAAAAAAGCTTAGGTGACGTTAAAAAGAATAGTTTTGATAGCTTTGTTTATATTTCATGATATTACACATAATTTTGCCAGTGATTTCAAAAACAAATAGTCTTTGTTTATTGTTTGAGGAAAATAAAGTTTTGAATAGTGATTTTCAAGATAATATGTTGTTAAAAAGCAGTGAAAAAGTTTGAATTTACGTGCAAAATCGTTTATTGTGTGAATGTGTTGTTAAAAATGAGTATGTAAAAAAAAAAAAAAACTAAAAATAATGGTTGTCAATAGGGGCATATAAGAGCATCTTCAAGAGACTCTTTAAACATAAGATGCTCTCTATTTTAAAAAGTTAACATTTAAAATCATGCTCCAAAAGACTCTTTAAATTAACATTTTAATTTAGAGAGTGGATTTGACTCTCCAAATTTGGAGAGCCAAACTCACTCTATACAATTAAATGCATTTAAAGTGTTTCAATTTTCAATTTAGGAAAATAATAAAATAATTTAAAGAAAAACAAGTTAAAATAAAAGATAAACAAAAAAAAGATAAACAAAAATAATAAATATTTTTTAGGAGTAGTAAAAGTAAGTGTCAAATATAAAGAGTTTGTTCGAGTATTTTAAAATTTTAAACCTTTAAATTTATAGACGCTCTCCAAATTATAGAATATGATCTTGGATAATAGATAATCTATTGGAGATGCTCTAATGAATTACCTCGATTTTACCGCATCATGAAATGTCAAATTAATTGTACATGAGTATACTACTAGTTTAATTTTAAAAAGAATTCAAAAAGCAAGCCATTTGGCCTCCATTATTCGATTTTATAATTTTTGGAAGTATATTTTTTTCTGAGATTTGTGATTGCAAAAAAAAAGGGAAAAGTTTTTTATTTATATGTAATATTATTTTATTAAAAAAATATGCGATTAAAAATAATAGAGAGGAAAATGTATTACTCCCTCCGTCTCAATTATATAGACTGAGTTTCTTTTTTCTTTTGTGCCAAATATATAGGCTTGTTTCCTAATGTA
>CAIGRP010116880.1:0-11185 GCA_903798385.1 Fraxinus cuspidata
TTGTCTTTTCATGGTCTGTCATGGTGTGTCCAAATTCATTTAATCTTGTGGTCGTAGAGGCAAACCATATTGATTCGACCATGGTTCTTGAGCTTGTAAAATTTTTATGAGTTATGGTTCATCAACTTCATATGGGTCTTGTGAATCTTGTAGCATACTGTGGGTTCTTTTTCTAAATAATTTATACTTCTACCAAGGTATTAACACATATTAAACTCTATTTTTAAAGTAGATATACCAATATCTTAGGGTATCTGTACTCATGGAGTGAAATATTTATTTTCGTCGTTTCATTTTATATTGCCATGAATAGATTTATTTAAATATAAATTATTATCAAATGGGAAAGCAGAAAGATGATAATATAAATAAAAATCATATTTTCTTTCAAAGTAACATTGAGAAAATCATTACAGTGGAAATAGCGTTATGTGTCCCTAGAAGGTACGAGTTTCTATCCACATATTGTTAGATATGAATACCCATGTCTTACGATATGAACACTCATATAACAGGATATGACCACCCACACTCCAGAACATTTGTATCCATAATTTAAGGTATATATTACATGCTTAATGAAATTTCAACTACTTATAGTGTCGATGGATTTCACTACTTTGATGGATGAGTAATAGTTAGAATAGATGAGTGAACAAAGGATAATCATTTTTTTCTGTGAGAAACTAGTAACTTAGAGATAAGTTTAAAGAGAATTCATTTAATTAATTCAGAAAATTAACATTGTTAATGTACTCCTTTTGATTTCCATCGGACACATGACAATTCCCATCAAGTGTGATTAACGAATTTCATTTTAGTGATGGATCGGAGCCTTTTGAATAGATGTGATTAATAAGTAATCTTTTTTGTTAGTGGACAAGTAGTAGCTAATATGTACATTAAATGACCATTTATTAAATTAAATCCTAATACATTCACTACTTAACACGGTATATATCAATGTTCTAAAGTGAATAATGCATGATTATGCATTTCAATCGAGCATCGAGCAATATTACAAGCATATGCATAATTATGCGTTTTTCAATTTTTAATCTTATTTTAAATATTCTAAACTACTAAATAAATTAATGCATTCTTTAAATTTATATTATTCTTTAAATTTTCTAAAAAAAAAAAAACTACTCAAAATCACAAACACTACAATTACTTTGAACTTTATACACATTCTTTAAATTTTCCACAAAACTTTATTTTTCAAAATCATAAATACTATATACGATTAACTAGTTGGTGAGGATGACTCGTTTTCTTCTCCACTCCCAGCTCATTAATTAATTCCTACAATTAGATATTAGGCACGAACACCGTCTAAAAAAATTATCGGATTCTAATTCAATCTCCTCTTCTCCAACAAGTAATCTTCCGTGTGATTTGATGCAAAATTATCTTCATTACGTTCCCTTATTTCAACTCGAGAATTTTTAGTACCTCATGTAGACGCTAAGATATCATTGTCTACCTCATCCTCATCATCACAACATCACCAATCCAGGATTATACATTACTAGCATTAGGTGATAGTAAAACTAGAGGAAGACTGAAGAAAGAGGAGGCTTGAGCTTGGTGTAGATAGTTTAAAACTCTACAATTTTTTTTAATCTTTTCTAAATGTCAAAATCCTACATATTACTGTATATAATTCACGTGTTTGGATGATTTGGACTAATTTGACGCCTGTTGGGCTCAATTGGCTCTTTTAAGTTATAAAAATGAGTTGGGCTTTACTAGACTAATTTTGACCCAATTTTTATCACAAATGCATGAACATTTTAGCATTTAAGCGTGCATATATGGTTAACAAGATGGATTTACTGTATTATCATGCACAAACCCCATATGCGGGGCATTTTGATGTACGGATTGTTGATAGAGCAACTTAGGTAGGACTCTTGTAAAATATTGATTTCCTTAAATTATTCAATTAAAAATACAAAAAATACTATGGAAGTCGATTTTAAAAGAAGAGTGTATTATAACTACTCTAATACAAAAGTTAGTATATCACCATCTCCCAAACATAAAAATACAATAATACCTGATTGTGCAAAAGTATATACGGTATATATCATTGTTTTAAAATCCCACGTGACAATTCCCATCAAGTGGGATTAACGGGTTTCATTTTAGTGATGGATGGGGAACCTTTTGAATAGATGTGATTAATGAGTAATATTTTTTGTTATTGGACAAGTAGTAACTCATATGTACCTAAATGACCATTTATTTAATCAACTCCTAATTAGCTCTTACTGAAAAAATATATTTTAATAAATACATTCACTTCTTAACACGGTATATATCAATGTTTTAAAATGCATAATGCGTGATTATGCATTTCAATCGAGCATTGAGCAATATTACAAGCACATGTAATTATGCGTTTTTCAATTTTTAATCTTCTTTTAAACATTTTAAACTACTAAATAAATTAATGCATTCTTTAGAATTTATACATATTCTTTAAATTTTCAACAAAAAAAACATAACAAAATTGATCAAAATCATAAATACTACAATTACTCTAAACTTTATACATATTCTTTAAATTTTGAACAAAAAATTATTTTTCAAAATCATAAATAATATATACGATTAACTAGTTGGTGAGGATGACTAATTTTCTTTTCCACTCGCAGTTCATTAATCAATTCCCACAATTAGATATTAGGCACAAACACCATCTAGAAAAACCTTAATCTTGTCTAACTCTTTAACGGATTCCAATTCAATCTCCTCTTCTCTATCAAGTAATCCGTGTCATTTGATGCAAATTATCTTCATTAGGTTCCCTTATTTCAACTCGAGAATTTCTAGTACCACATGTAGACACTAAAATATCATTGTCAACCTCATCCTCATCATCACAATATCACCAATCCAGGATTATACATTACTAGAGGAAAAGCGAAGAAAAAGGAGGCTCGGGCTTGGTGTGGATAGTTTAAAACTCTACGAGAAAAATTGTTTTATTTTTTCTAAATGTCAACTGTATTTAATTCATGTGTTTGGATGATTTGGACTAATTTGACGCTTTTTGGGCTCAATTTGCTTTTTTAAGTTATAAAAATGAGTTGAGCTTTACTACGCTAATTTTGACACAATTTTTTATCACAAATGCATGAACATTTTGGCATTTAAGCGTGTGTATACAATTAACGAAATGGATTGATTATATTATCATGCGCAAACCCCATATGCGGGGCAGTTTCAAAATGTCCGGAGCATATACGGACTTATAAGAAGCATATGCATATATTTAGAACACTATATATATTTATTTATTTTTTCTTTTTTTTTATATGCATCTTTAATCTTAAGTTTAAGGGATTAAATTGTTTCATTACATGTTCTATACCTAAGAACTACCTACGAGCTTATAACTAGACACCTTTCCTCGCAATTCAATTTTTGAAGTTTGAACTCTATCTAATAAGACTAAAAGTGGTATCAAAGTAGATACTATTTCGAGAATAACTCTCAATGTTGATAGTGCAACTTAGGTAGGACTCTCATAAAATATTGATTTCCTTAAACTATTCAATTAAAAATACAAAAAATACTTGTGGAAGTCAATTTTAAAAGAAGAGTGTATTATAACTACTCTAATACAAAAGTTAGTAAATCACCGTCTCCCAAACATAAAAATACAATAATACCTGATTCTGCAAAAGTATAGATGGCCACAATTATTTGTATTTATACGGGTGAATTGCCGGACAAATCTCCTTTGGCAGTGAGGCTTAGTCAAGTATTCTACTGCCGAAGGGTAATTGCCCAGAAATGCATCCATACACTTGAACAGCACTTGATGAACAGTGCTCAGTCCTTGTATATATTTATAGCTCATGAAGATATTTTGGTGTTTTGCATGCAACAAGGATATTTACAGCATATTCTTCTGTTCATTCACCAGTCCGACGATCCAATCTAGTAATTAATTGGTTATTTCGATTTACAGAAATTATTTGAATCAAGCAACTTGTCTAGATCACTTAGCCTTAGTAAAGTGGTATAGTATATCAGCTGTTTTTTTAATAATTCATTAGAAAATTTTCACACACGATTTTATTTATTTTCTACATAATCTTGGACCTGTTCATCTGCACTCCCTATCCGCCAAAGGGGTTAGAAAGTTCTCTATTTAATTAATCTGTAAATCTTAATGAAGCATCTTTTTCGACAAGAATATTTTATTAGCATTATTTTTTCCCCCGTGGAGGGGGGCATCTTCTTAGTTAGAAGTTACTTAGAACCCTTTTGGCTAATCCCAATTTTCATCACAGCCTTTGCTTGAGAAAAAAATAATAAGGGAGCTACTATTTTCATCTATCATTCTTATATATCTATTCACTTCTTAAAAAAGTTTCTATGTTATATTTTTAACTTTAATTTAGATAAATAGACAAGAATAAAACCAAATAAAATCAATCACTCTAAATTCATCTACTAATATTAACTTTATTATATTAAATGATTTTGGGCATTTTATATTCTTTTGGATTTGGCATTAAAATTATAAATGAGCTAATATATTTCACTATTACATGATCAAACTGCTCACAACTTCCTTTCCTCCTGCTTTTCATTTTATGAAGTTATTATCTCTTCCTCTTGAGGCCTTTCTCCATGGAACTGTAATTATCTACTGAAGATGGATGATGAATTCATCCTGATGGAGGATAAATGCTAATGAAAAACTAGGGTAACTCATTTAGGGGTAAAATATTAGGATTGAAAACCACGTCTTGAATTTGCATGTGTCCAATATTCTGCATATCTCCTGAAGTTAGATCTGTAGTACATTTGCCCCTTGTAATCCTTGCATGGCAATGACTAAACTGAATGGGGTCATTTATTATTTTCACTTTTGTGAAGTTATCAAAAAAAGGAATAAATTAAAAGTTACTTTAGTTTACAGTTAATTCAACTAAAATGATGAGATTTGAATTTATTGGAATGTAATAGGGATGAATATATTACATTTTTTTATTTTCAAAATTTTAGTAGGAATTGATAAATATAAAAGAATTGTGGCTAAAAATAGTGGCTTCCAATAATCATTATCAAAGATATAGCCTTCCTAAACTTCCTAGTTTCCAACATATATCATTTTCTGCACTTAAAACAGCATATCCATAGAACAAACGTAAAAAAAAAGGTGCAAAGTGAAAGTCAGAACTTGATACCAATGAAAAGTAAAGGGAAATTCTAGAGGAATAGTCCCAAGCATATGCCATTTCTAGTTTCAGCATATCCGAAATGGAGGTGCGAACCGGAGGTATAAAATGTGTGCTCTAAGAAATGGAAACTGCATGGCAGCTTCGAGGAAAAGGAAAATGTGTGGGTAAAGGAGTAACACGGCTATTCTCTATTGGCAAGGTGGCCATGCAAATGCATACTTCTTCTTTGCCAAAGGAGAATTGCCCTGCTATCCTTTCCCACAATATGTAAGCAACTAGTAACTCGCGGAAGGTCACTTGACAGAAAGGAAACCTTCCTTCAATCAAAGCAGTAAGGCCGTGATTACACTATGAAGCCGAATTATTGCCGTTGTGCGAAGTTGGTATGCGAATCGACTTCTACAGTGAAGTCGCCGTGGGGGTTGGAAGGAGGGCAAGAAGCCCCCTCCTCGGGTGCAGAGCTCTTTTTATGATTTTGCCCTAATTTGTTGGACTTTACTATTTGTACACAGATTTTTTACACTTTGATTGACACTTGTATTGTTGTCAAGAGTCAATTGGATGAAAAATTTGTTTGAAATTTAAACTTCCCAATTAGATAATACCACATGACAAAGTCTACACTAAAGTATACATGTAGCAAGGCTCTAATTTGTTTTATAAATATGGATCATTCGTTACGATTTTGCGTTACCATCGTAAAAGAGAGACAAGTGTTAGAGAAGACAACATGTGCGTACACACACACGCACACACACACTTATCTTGTATTCTTTTTTTTTTTGCAAGCCACTTACATAAGACTTCTAGATTTTGAGGTTTCAAGAAGCAAGTTTTTTAAAATCTAGTTCCGTTTCCTTCAACCTTTGACCAGGCTAACGTTAATTTTTAATTAGGGCGAGGTTGCTACATGTGCAAGTGGTACTGTTATTTTCAATTCTTGATAATTATGTTATTGATCGAAAGGATAAATGCTACTATGGTATAAAATGACCTTTTGGAGGAATAATCAATTGGATATGGGTAAAGCATTGGAAACAAGGATTCGAGGCTAGTCTAAAACACAAAAATTTGTACTTTAACCTACAATGATTTCTTGATCTATCGTTCAATCCATTGAAAGTAGGTTATATGTGGTATAAGACCCATATATTTCAATTAATTTATTTTCTTGAATGAATATAGTAGATTTCAAGCTTATGAGATATTTCTATTGTTCTCACCCTCTAATAATCTCTACATGTGATTAACAAAGCTCGAATAGGGGTGGATAGATCACATGGCGAGGATAGGTTTGGATCTAATTCATCGATGATAAAGAGAGTAGACCCTAATTTCATATTTTTACATGCTTAATCATTTTTTGAACTTTTGTCTCAATTTGAATAAGAAATTGGACATTTAAGTTTGAGTTATTGAACATCATTTTGAGGATTAAATACCCATTTTATGGATACAAAAAGATTTTTGACATGCTCGATATATTCTGCATGCAAAACTTGTTAACATTTGAATGTGAATTGATTTCCCTAACTCTTGAATCAATTTCTGAAAATTTATTATATCAACTATATGTGAGTCATAAACCTACATTTCAATTTTCGTGATTTTATGAGGTCATTTGACCCTTCAAATATTTTTTAGAAAACTCATGAAAAAGTAAATTTGAGCATCTATTTTTAATTAATAATCAAACTTTTGCAGATACATATCTATTTCTTCCATTTTCTTAACAATTGCTTGAACTTTTCTAATTTTTTCTAGACATAGATGATGTCATATGTCAAGGTTAAAGAATTTAATGACCTAAAGGACTTGAACTTGGGGTGTTACAATAAGATAAAGCTATGACAAAGATGGGATACACTAATTAGGGTGGTAGATTCTTTAGCGCGTCTTGAATCTCAAGATCATTCAAATTTCTTAGAATCAATCTCTAGTTTCCTTGTTTCTACAATTGGTTGCATTCGTTTAGATAAATGTATTTTTCCTACTTTTCGCTTTGCGTAATTAATTGTAACCATGATTTTCCTTCGCCACAAATTAGGGTTTACCAATAAAGGTTAAAAAAAATAAAAACAAAACTAGGTCACTAGTGCATGCTTGGAAGGAACTATTAGCATGTTTGCCCTCTAATTGATTAATGGCCAGAGCATAATTGGGATGGAATGTGTTACGTGATCCAAAACTTTCCATATACAGCTTCACATGATTATAGTTTTCATATTTGATAGAACCTTTGATTGTAGCTCCTTGATTATAGCTTCTTGTGATTCTATCTTAGTTCTTTATGCTGTATAAATTCTGACTAAAAATTCTACCTGTCTCTTTCTAGTTTTCCAAATTTTAGAGTATGCATCCCACAAAAGATTGAAAAAACAAGTTTTAGAGTATGCATCCCACAAAAGATTAAGGAAATGTTTAACTAATACGGGTTGAAAAATAATCAACTTAAAAGCTCATGATGATTACATTGACTATGTTAACACTCACATATCAATCATTACATAAGTAAAAAAATTGTTCAATTTGCAATTCTAATGAGCTTTTTATAAAGTGCTAAACGATTTTAAATACTTGATCTGAGTTCGGCAAAGTTATCTAATACTTTTACATTTTTGTTATGTGTTTAATATTTAGTCTTGCTCGAGATGAACAGAAGTTTAAGTTTTGGGTATTTAATAAGTATATTTTACGCACTTATTCGGGTTTCTATTCTTATTTAGTTTAGGGAAAATTCAAACTTGAATGCAAGTGGCATGAAAATGGTGATTTTGAGCTAATTTGGAGTTGGTACTGAGCAATCAAAGATTAATCCGATTGCTCGAGATCAATACAATGAATTAAGAGAGCAATCAGAACAAAAAGCGAGTTTCGAGAGTGAAATTCTACTTTTAAAAAGTTTAGGTACTAAATTATAATCTTTCAAAACTTAATACAAGTTCATAGAGAATATGGGTAAATATTAAAATAAAGAATGGACACATTAATTGTAGTATTTTAAACTTGTTAATAATTATTTCTCTCTTATAGAAAAATATACATTTTAATGAACATACACTTCTTAACACATTATATAACGAGTGAATATGCAGAAAAGCCAGAAATAGCCAGAAAAATGGTACGTGTATATAGGGGTGGGCAAAACCCGATCGAACCCGCCCAAACCGCCCAAACCGAACCAACCCGACCGGTTTGGGCTGGTTTTTTTATTGTTTTTAGACGGGTTTGGTGAGTTGGTTGTATAGGCGGATTGTGTCGGGTCGGGTTATGGGTTAACTCATAAAAACTGAATAAACCCGCTCAACCCAACCTGACTATATTTATGAACTTTACAAGCCACTTCTAGTTTCATCATATCCAAAATGAAGATGCGAACCAGAGTCTAAAATGTATGCTCTCAGAAATGGAACCTCCATGGCAGCTTTGAGGAAAGGGAAAATGTGTGGGTAAAGGATTAACAGAGCTGTTCTCTATTGGCAAGGTGGCCATGCGAATGCATATTTCTTCTTTACCAAAGGAGAATTGCCTCGGCATTCTTTCCCAAAATATGGAACAAATAACTTGCAGAAGGTTGTTTGACAGAAAAAAATAATGATCGTTCCATCACTTCAATAGCGCCCCGATTCAACTAGGATCAGACCGGCCGGCTGAACAGATCCATCTTGACAGATTTGATGGTTCAAATTACATTGGATTAAAACCTAAGAGTTACTTGATGTTTGGAAAGTAATGAACTTGTATTGCACTATTCGGTTTATTTTTGTGACTTGCTTCATCATTGGGTATTTCATGTGGAAAGCTGTTTTAGTGAGTGTGGAGGATAAGTTAGATGACCTTTTTGCTTGTATTGATTGATCTGACGTCAACATAAAATACAATAATAAGTCTTGTTTTTATTAAAGTTGAGATCAATTATATGAATTATTTTTTGTCATGTTAAAAGTAAAACAATAGACAAGAGCTCCAATCTAGAAAATTGTAGTAGAATAGTTAATCAAAAGAATAATTACCTGATTAATTAAGAATTTGAATCCAGTGGAACCATGCATATATATTTTTGTATAGCTAAATGCATTGCCGGGCAAATCTCATTTTGCAGTTTTCCTTTCTGTTTTGCTTAAATGGGCTTAATATTTAGCCCTAATTTTGTACAAATAATAAATTTTACATCATTCCTTGAGTAGTGATTTGGGAAGAAGAAGAAGAAGAATATTTGTTTTCTATTTTACATTATTAACCTTAATCTAACTATTCCCTAGATAAGATTATATATTTATCATCTGGAAAGACTTATCTTGAAGAATTGTGAAGACATTTGCTCTTGTTGGAATTTGGATATGAACCGAATTCCTTTGTTGAAGTGTTTGAAGTATCAAAGAATTCTAATTGAAGTTCACATCATGAAAAATTCAAATTTGGAATGTTAATGGAATTCTATATCAAGTTGAAATTCTATTTTGAATGTCCATTGAGAGTTGAAAATCGGTATTGGACTTGAAGAAGAGTTCGGAATGGTGAAAAACACTTTGGAGGCATTTTGGAAGAAAATTGGTCGAGATCTGGCGCCGGCTATCTGTCTTATGCGGGATTTTTTGCATTTTCTCTTTTATTTCGTTTTGGTCTTGATTTTTTGGTATTCTACTTCATCAACAACTCTATCAAGAGGGTTTGGATGTCCCCTACATGTTCCCTATAAATACTAGGGTTTTCTATATAATTTTGTGGTGTGAAAAAATATAATTAATAGAATTATAGTTTCCATTGTAATCTTCTCACTTTCTCCATTATTATTGAGTCAATAAAATATCTTAATTCTTCTGCCGTAATATTGTCTTCTTTTATTCTTTTGTTCTTAATATAATACTTCATTATTTGGCATATAATTTCAACAATTCATTCCGGTGTTTAGGTTTCAACAAGTGGTATTAAGTATTACATAATTCATAAATTTTCAACATTACTATCAGCGATCCGGACATATTAATATTAATATTTCGTCTAACAATAGTTATTTTAGTTGTTTCACAACAAATGGTATTAAAACGATTCTGATATCTTGTTTGTTTCGTAACAAGTGGTATCAAAGCCTAGGTTCAGTAGTTTCGCACAGCGCAATGGTTGATTTGTTCAACGTTTTTTGTTCGTGATGGCTACCATGGAGTATGACATTTTGCTTTTGGATCGGAGCACTAGATTCGCTATGGCAAGTTAAGATGCATGCAGTACTCGGACATTAGAATTTGGATGACGTGTTGCTGCGAATTGACAAGATGCCAGCAATTTTGACAGCAGTGGATAAATTGTAAAAGGATAAGAAGGCAGTTTCTTACATTCATCTTCATCTATTAAATACCATTCTTTTGGACATTTTGAAGGAGAATTCAACAGCAACTTTATTGTTGAAGTTGGAGCAATTGTGCTGACTGAAGTTCTGACAAGCAAGTTGAACCTCAAGCAGCGTTTTTACTCTCATCGAATGCAGAAAGATGATAATTAGAAGATCATCTGGCTATATTTAAAGAGATCGTCGCTGATTTGGAAACTTTGGAATTAAGTATGATGAAGAATATTTGGCGTTGATCTCATTGTGTTCGTTGCCCATTTCGTTTTCTTCATTTAGAGACAAGTTCCTATATAGTCATGATACTCTCACCATAAAGGAGGTGTACTATAATTTGTTTTCAAAAGAGAAAATGAAGCATCTGGTGTCTGAGGCTAGAGATGGAGAAGGCACTCACCATAAAGGAGGTGTATGATGTTTTATATTCAAACGAGATGATAAAACATCTGGTTTCTGAGGCCAGAAATGGAGAATGCCTGGTTGCTTTTGGTGGTTTTGGAAAGGCATATCAAAATTTAAGTTCAGTAATCAGATTTGTAACTACTGTAAAAAGAAGGGACGCATGAAGAAGGATTGCTACAAATTGTAGAATAAAGAAATCTTGACTGGAAGTCGATATGGGAAGTAATCAGAT
>CAIGRP010116881.1:0-23914 GCA_903798385.1 Fraxinus cuspidata
CATACAAATTCAAAAAATTTTCTTATTTTAATCACACAGTCTTCATCAAATAACTATTTCAAAATGCATTTTATGACAAAAAAAAAAGTATCAAACGGGGCTCTTAATATTTTATTACTGAAAATGGTCGACGATCCACGGTCGCCCATGCTGACTCGAAATTCTGGGTTCGTCGCTAGTGACTATAGTGATTTAATAATGAATATTATAAGTGGTGATCGTGTCGACATTCACAATAATGGTGGAAATATGTGATGTGTAAAATATAAAATAAGAAAAAACAAAACAAAATGATTAAAAAACAATATTTTGTAAATAAAAAATGGGTAATTAGCACATAACGTCATCACCTTTCATTGTTAATGTGGACAGCGTTTCTACCTTTCATTTTTGGCACTTTCACCCTTATTTCCACATTTCATTGCGCAAAATGTCATTTCACCTATTTTCTCAATTAAAATTTATGAAATGACTAATATACAATTCTCTTTAAATAAAACAAAAAGAAAAGCAATCACAGTCCCAATTTTTTAAAAATGTCCAAATAAGTCACAAATAAATTATTAAAAGGGTAATTAGCACAAAATATCCCCACATTTCCCTACTATTGCAAAAGAATTTCCCAACTTTTTTTTGACATTTTCACCCTTAATTACACATTTAATTGCACAAACCATTATTTTTATCCATTTTCATCCAATTTTCAATAAAAAGCCGTGAAATGACGAATATACCTCTTATTTAAATAAATAAAAATATATTTTTAATTTCTAATTATTTAATAATTTATTTGGGACTTGTCTGCACATTTTATTTTTTTAATTTTTTTTAAATTTTAAAATAAATTTAATCAGGACTCGTTTGCACTTTTTTTTAAAAAAATTAATATTTTTAATAATTTATTATAGACTGTTTGCACCTTTTAAAAAATTTGAGACTATAGTTGCAATTAATTTTTTAACTTTTATTTAAATGAGAGGGTATATTCGTCATTTCACAGCTTTTTATTGAGAAATTGGTTGAAAATGAACAGAAATGATGGTTTGCGCAATTAAATGTGTAATTAATGGTGAAATGTCAAAAAAATAAAAGGTATGGACGTTTTTTGCAATAATAGTGAAATATATGAACATTTTATACTAATTGCCATTTTAATAATTTATTTGTGACTTATTTGGACTTTTTTTTTAAAAAAAAAGGGACCGTGATTTCAATTAATGTTTTTCTTTTTCTTTTTTATTTAAAGAGAATGTATATTGGTCATTTCATAATTTTTAATTGAGAAAATAGGTAAAAAAAAAAAAAAGGGAACTTTTACTCAATGAAAGGTGAAAATAATGGTGAAAATGCCAAAAAATAAAAGGTAGAGACATTCTCCACAATAACAATAAAAGGTGGAAACGTTATGTGATAATGCATAGATCTCGTGTTTTGGATTATCCATTGTATTAACTGTTAATTTACCAGTTTTGTAAAGTGTAAACTATGTATTACTATATGCTTGTTAATGAGTGTCTGGTGGGGATTAAAATTAGATTTTTAGTAGATCGTGATAGAAATTTTTGAAATGTGTGATTGAAAAGTTGTGGAACCCATAAAAGATGTGGTTAATATTGATTGTTTGACTTTGACCTAAATTAAAATCTGATTTATTCCGTACCAAACAAGGCCTAATTTTGTTTTTACTGTACAATATTTTATTTTGTTATCTTCTTTTGATGTATGGGGGGCTTCCTCGATCCCTGCTCCAATTCCTGATCAATTTAGCAAAGAAGCAGCTCCAATAGCTGGCTACTGCGGTAGTAGAAGCGGCTCCAATTCCTCCTTAAGTAAGTTAGCGTCCTCATCTCATTACTTGAACATGTATCTTTGTATAATGTAAGCCCTAAAAAAATGGAATAAGCCATGTGACGAAGTCGATACATTGGCTCCAATAGAGTATCGGTTCATTATTGTTTCAACCCTTGCTAACTAAATTCCTGGATTTGCCGCTAGCTGTAGTTGATTTCCCTCTAGATCTGACCATAGTTAGGCATGGTTCCTAAGAGAAACTAGATTTTGGCAGGTCAATTGGTGAAATAAAGAGAAGCATCATGCACGATAGACTGTAATTTATAAGTGATTAAACCTGATTTTTGAATTGAAAAGTAAAAAAAAAAACATGTATACGTGTAATTTACACTACTTTCATTTAGGTCAAATAATTAAATATCAATGTTTGGCTCGTATAAAATCCTGTATTGAACTTCAACTTTGGGTCTTTACTTGTTATTGATTTCAAGTTCAATAACTTGCACTTGTAGTCAATGAATTACATTCTATTCTGAGTGGAGAGAGTAAGCCAGCCGTGAGGAAATTTTGAAACTTGAGGTGTATGCTTGCATTCTATTATATATACAAATCACTATTATATTTATGCAACTCGTACACCCAGGTTTAACATTGGCTGGTGAAACTTTATTTTTTATCCACCACCATCACCTCTACATTGTCACCCAAATGATAAACCTGGATGTATATGTAGCATTCCTCTAAGAATAATGAGAAATCCAAAGACTAGAATCTTTATTCTGAAAGGAATGCTACATGTACGTTAAAGATAATAATAATAATAATAATAATAATAATAATAATAATAATAATAATAATAATAATAATAATAAAGCCTGCTTAATATTCCAAATTAAAAATGTAATTCTGACCTCAATAGAATATCGTTTTCAAGCAAGACTAATCAAAGAGATCATCAGTATTTCCATGCTACGCATGTATGATAACTACGAATGTTATACACAACATATTTGTACAATAACAAGAAACAATCTACTGGTTAACAGTTACAATTACGACTACCTGATTTCTCTACTACGAACTCCAAAAAATTTATACTTAAGAAACAAGATATCTAATATCCACAAGAATAAACCCAAGTTCAGTCTTCTAGAAGTTCGATTTCATCAGCTTCATTCGAGGTTTAATGTTAATGTCATCAACAGGATTCCTCTGTTCTACATGGATATAGTCTCTCGTCTTGAGAACCTGCAAGGTTTTCAATGGTAAAATGAAACAGTTATTTCAAACTATTCTAATGACTGGACATGACATAAAACACATTTGTCCATTTCTCTCATTTGTTTATCCAAGTACATCAATTATGGCTGCAATCTCTCTTCAAACAGTTATGAATAAACAAGAGAGTTTAAAAATACCAATGCTTCGAAAAACATCCTTGATGCCTCCTTGCGTGTTTTACCAATTAACATATTGTCCATGGAAAGCGACTTCCTTCCATGTTCTGCCTCCTTCTCAAACAAGGTTTGAAGATACTTGGATACAGCCCTGTAAGATATAAAACATCGAACGTTTATGAAAATGAAGACCTGGATGATAAATACTGATCTTTTGAAAGGTGAAAATCCCATCATGGTTATGTACTTATTGACGAACAATTGTCATGATGATGACACAAATCAAACAATTGTAAAATTTCCGTTCCAATTTTCAGAACTCAAAACGAACCAAAATCATCGAACTCAAACAGCAGGCGGGTAATAAAAACAATCTTGGACTAACACAGGAATGAAGCAGAAGGTGGAGATCTCTTTTGTAAAAATAAACTAAATTAATCGCCATTTGGCTACATTATCCATTCACTCCTTGTTATGCGGCACGGGGCTGCAAATTTGGCACTAATCTATGGAGACAATAGCCCAAAAAAATGATTTCTTAAATCTCAGGAGGATATGTATATATACATTCATAAAAAGCTAAGCAGCAGATTTCAAACCTTGTACGTGAAGACCACCCACTGTTCTCAGTTAAGCGAGTCTCTTCAGCATCAGGCATATAATCATCAGCTATTTCAGCTACTTCCTCATCATCAAAATTTAGAAACTCTAAAAGCCCAAAGATTATGCAGAATCAAGCTTATGTAATCCACATAAACATATCATGAATGACATAAACGCCAAATGATATGGGCGAACTCTCTACAAAACCTAAACTAAGAACCCAAAAGGATTCAACAGATAGAGTATCTATAATACCCATAAAGAATTAATGGGGGCTAAATGAAAAGGAGAAGCCTCAGGGATTTTCCAAAACAATTCAGCTTATAAAAAATCCTTCCTAATATTACATGTACACCTCCTTATCCACATCAAGGCTTGCAAAAAAATTCTCCGTCTTTTTCTTTTCTTTTTCTCCTTGTTAAAAAGCATGGAAAGCGGGTGAATATAATTAGGAGGATAGAAGCAAACCTGTGTCATTAACTGGGGCAGAATAATCCAAGCCCTGCATCAAGAAGCCAAAAAGTTATTAACAGAACTCACCACAATTAAATGCAGGAGAGGTGGTGGTCACCTTAGTTCCATATAACATGCTCAGATGTCTTACAGCCTAAAAATGCCACGAGAATAGGTTCTCAAGGCAACAAAAAATAATTTTTTGAAAACAGCACTATAAACATATGAATTTCTTGCAGGACCAATAAACTTCCTTCTCTGTCAGCTATGTTTGGATCTGGCACTATATAAGAATAACAGCCAATTTTTTATTGCAATAATCCTTCTTTGGTTGCATTTATTACTAGATTATAATACCTGGATAAAATTTTATTCCAAGTCAACAATCATTGAAGTAACAAGCCCTAAACTTCCTTTATTGGAGCGTCCTTAGCTTAGTTCTAATAATAAACATTCAATCACGATAATATCAATTCATGTCAGGTAAGGAACGTTAAAAAAATATAGAAGTGAAAATACTATAATTCTCTCTGGCATACGACGCTAAAAACTTACATTAGTTAAGAGGTCTAATTCACATGGCAAAGGTAGAGATTCTGGAACCAGAAAATCCCAAGCTCCAGAAAATCCCAAGCTCAAGATCCATGTTATAGTTTAAGATCCAAGTTATAGTTTAAGTTAGTATTTAATGCCTTCGTGGTGAGTTTATGAATCCTGCGAACGTATTTTTTCTAAATGTTTTATTGCTCGGTTTTTAAAAAAATTAACTTTGAGATGGAAACCAAGTGGGTTCCACTGTGTCTATATTACTTGAAATTACTGATGCATAGAATTTCGACTATTTATAAAAGCATAGATCATTGAAAATTTATAATTTAGCTTTCTATGATCTATCCATTTGAAACCCTAGAACCTATCTTCTGAGGCCCAATAAAATATTCAATTTTATGATGTCCATCTAAACTATTGGATTAGTGATGTGTGCAATTTCAACTATCTGAGTGCTGAAGGTATGGTTTCAGTTGTCCATTCCTTCATGTAAGTCCTTCAACCTACCCTTGTAGACCCAGTAAATATTCATTTTTATGATGCCTTTTTATTTTATTTATCAATTTAAAAGTTTGCACGCGTCCAATTTTCATTAGACTGCAAAAGATAAACACTTGTATAACATTTGCACATCATTATTGGAATGTTCTTCCAGATCAGCAACCAGATAAGTTAAAACTGGGTTTCCATCTCAACAGGACAACCTTGTTCGAGCATTATGAGCTCTCATACCATATTGAGTAAGGGATCCATCTTAAAATGTCAACCTTGTTAAGAGGAGCAGCAGACCAAACCCCTTATGGGTTACCCTTAACAAAGAAAGGGTAGACACTGGTGAAAAAGAATAATGGAATATGAAAGAAGCAAAATCAAATTACAGAACCAGAGAAGATCATCAGAAGTAAACAAGAAAACTTACATCGATGTTATGCAAGTCCAAACCACAGGTTTCTGCATCTGCCATATTCGGACAATAACCTTCCTTCTGAATTGGATTTTCATCATCATTCAAGAAACCATCTTCCAAATGCACACTGCTTTGTGCTGGATATGAGACGACTATCGGTTGTTCGCAAGATGGACCATTATCAGTTTCACTCTGGATACTGAACTCCAACTCTGCACCATGCCCAGCAACCTCTGACAGAACGTTTAACAATTTGCCAGGTTCAGCTTCATGTTCTACAGTAATATCACCATTCTTATCTGTAATTTCATTTGTACCAACTGCTTTTTCATTGCTAACATCCACTACTGAAATATCCAACTCAACCAAGGGTGCACCTATCTTCTGATCAGGCAAATTGGCTGGTGTGTCCACATTCAAGGAAGAGTTTGTCTCGTTGGTCTCATTCAAAGAAGCTGACTGAAGCATACCAGCTGGAACATCCATATCAGCTGAAGTGTGATCAATGATGGATGCCGACACGATTCCCTCAATAACAGCAGGGTTTACTGCATCAGCATATTTATCACTTTTTTCTAGTTCAACTACATCCTGCAAATGCTCCTGCTGTGAAACACCAGGGTCCACACCATCATTGGTAGGACATATCTGCTCTTGACAGAGATTAACTTCCATACTTGGGGCACGGGATGTCTCCAGCATGCTCTCAGTCACCAGAAACTCACTATGTCCAGCCACTTCATTATTCCAGTCCACCAAAAGTTCACTGTCTGCTCCCTTCCCACTTTTCTCTGGGACATTAGGCCCATGCGACCCTTCATCGTTTCTTATGTCCCTGTTACCATCTATATCATTTTGGGAAGCTAACCTTGGTTCAGCTGCATCTTCAACGAATGCACTGTTCTCGTCATTGTTGGCATTGGGTTCAGTCATAGTATCAAGGGAAGCACCATTTATATCATTTTGGCAGATTCTAATTCTACTCAAATCATATTCTTGACTGTGCAAAGATACCAGCTCGATTGACAAACCTAAAAAAAAGAAATCAAATTTAATAAAGTGACTCATTGAATAAAGCTGGTTCCAATGAAGTTACGGATAAACCTGGGAAGAGATTAAATTATCAAGAAAAGAATACACATTCACCTAAAATAAATAAATAAACAAAAAAATAAATAAATAAATAAAGTAACAAAATGATTTCAAGGATCTTTCATGTATTTACTCAGACTTCGTGAAACTAGTTGTGCACCTGTCTAGGAAATCTAAATGCACTGAACTGGGTGTAACAACACCATCCACTAGGATACAATTTAACTCACAAAATGAGACTTCTTTTAAGGCCAAAACATGTGATGACCAAATGTCTTAATAATAAATAATAAATATATATAACTAATGTGATGCCTATTTTTCAAACAAAAATCAACCACTAAAAAGAAAATAAGGTGCTGCATAGCTCATTGGGAGTTAGATAGTGGTTCTTTGGAATTGTACCAATTATCAATAAAAATACATGATCCAATGCCATCTATAAACAAGCATCAATTTCACAAGGAAAATACAATTCAACGGCACATATATAAGCATTATACACTCACCAGTAAAGACTGGTTCAAGAAAAATTTCATCTTCCAAATATTGTTTCTGGATCATCGAAATTTCAGGCCGTGTACAGGGAGCTTTCTTTCTGACACGACGAACATCCTCAGTGCTCATCAGCTGTCGGCGTATCATACTTTCAAGGAACAAAAGTCGAGTAGGTAAGTTACAAGAACTTTGTGAACAAACTAGCAAATAAGTTCAACGCCCTAAAATACTGGACAAGGAATATCTGATATAGTTACTATACAGGAAATAAATGGAAAAAGTCAATATAATCATTAATTCTATGCTATTAGTTATTATATGGCAAAAGGGCATGGTGTATGCTGCACATCATTAGTTAAATCATATTATAGACCTAGTAGAGGGCAAAAATTCCATGCATTCTCGCTAACGAAATTTAAATTAAAATAAAAAGCTTGCAGACAAAGTTAATGTAATATTGCAGAAAAACAGGAAACATACTCGCCATGCAAAACCATTGTATCATCCATGAGCACTTTTCTTTTGGCAGCAACAGTGCGCTGAGCAGAACGAGTACGTTTCAAAGATGTTGCCTCATAAACAACAGGAGTTGGCTTTACTTTCAAAACAGAAGATCTTCTTCCAACTGAGACAATAACATTCCCACAAATCAGAAAGCATTCCATAGAAAAGGAAGGCATATTTTTCGCCTCTGAGCCCTCTCAAGGAGTCGTGTTTAAAATAGTTAAAAACTGTTAAGCATAGATGCAGCCATCAAATATGGATTCAAGAATCAACATGAACCAACACATAAAAAAGTAATCTTTCAAAGGCTGCCTTAATTAAAATACTTCAAAAACCTTAACAGTTACAAACTATATCCTTATTGGAATATTTTTCACATAAAACTAATATTCTCTTTGATTTTGATCTTTTGATTGGATGAGTGCCTACTGGTATGAAAACGACTTTATATAATTCTTCATATTACTAGTGCTAGCAAAATAAAAAAAATTCATGTAGAAAAATGTACATACAGTAGAAAAAAATTAACATTAACATTAACTGCATACAATTCTTCACATATTATCTTAATTTTCTTACGAATGTGCTAATAATTGAATTTATCAATGGGGTATGTTATGTCTTTCATGTGTTACAATGAGAAATTATAAAAAAAAAAGGACAGATGACACATGTCAGATACATGTCCAGGCCATTCTGTGACCTGTCACCTACAAGCCAAATGGAGGCCAGGCACATATTACAGCTTGTCTCTGGCATGTCAATATCTCATAGTGTCAAAGAGTGTCCATGTTTCACAGGTTAACAAGAAGAAAGTTTGACATACCTAAAATAGAAGACAACAAATCATCGTCATCAGGAACAAATTCTGCAGTTCTTTTGGCACGGACTGTCCTTGAAGATTCAACTGAATTCAGACCATGCTCTGTCAACGTGCTTTCCGTTAAACTACGTTTTTTGCCCGAGTATGTTTTGCTCCCAGAATCACCTTTATTGAGCCCTACTAAGTCCCATGGATTATCCTCAGCTAGCAAGTCTGAGTGTATATCAGCATGCCCTGCTACTGACAGTAATTTCTCAGGCGCAGGTAAATCAGATTCCAAAGAATTATTTAAATTATCCACTGGCATATCCTCTGAATGTATATTATCAACTTGACCGTGAAGTTTTCTGAACGCTGCATGAGGATTTTCACATGAAGCAAGTTCTTCTACGTGGTTTTCCTTTGAAATTTGTTCCAAATAATCAGTCACATGGCAAGCTCCACCTGATCAAACGGAAAACTTTTCAATACCAAACCAAGGACTAGTGCATAGGTCAAACACCATTTAACTCCTACTCAACTTCTTTTAGCAAGTGTTTCCTAAGACGTTCTGAACCCTACAAAGCATTTCTTCCTCATTTTATTAAAATAAGAGTTAGAAAAGATGGCAGGATAAAGATGGAAAAAGTAACACTTCTTTTAAAGTTTAGAACTTTTTCAAATTACACTCACAAAGTAGGACTTAATGCTCAAAAGGATTTGGTAAGACTAAAAGTCCTTAAGAAATTAGAACTTTGTAGAATTTTCCATATCAAATTATGTTAGCAAGTAAAGCTTGACAGACAAACCTAGTGTAACAGTGTCCTCTTGTCCTGAAATTTCTATTGAACTTAAGGCAGCAGTATCCGATTGTAAGTCAGGATTCATTGACATGTCACATTCAGAATTTGATATGTGAGGTTGGTCTGGGTTGGAACTACACGGCCTGAGAAACTGAATTCCAGTCGACGTCATGTTTTCATGAACTTCAGGGTTCAATAGCTTCGAATGTTCAGGTTCCTGATAAGCCTGAGTCTCAGGATTCTCAGAGTAAGAACCTTGGCTTTTACCAACTATTTCTGATGCATAAGGACATGATTTGTCCAGATCACCTGCGTTTCCCACACTGACAGGACCTTCTAGCCCAACTGCTGCTTGATCTGTCAATGTTACAATTTCGCCGACTTGCTGGTAAGTAGTCAAACCAGAAGTATATTTAACACTGTCCTCCAAGCCAATATCACTGGGACCTTGGGGATCACCAGCGGGCTCCTTGGCTGAGGGAAGGTTGCTCTTATCGTTGTTATAAATTTCATTCTGCAAATCTTCCCTGGCACGAACGAAAGATGCATCCGTGATGTTATCAACCAATTCTAATGCTGGGTTTACGGCTTCAACTTGATTAGATAAATCAGAAGACGATCTGGACACTGATGAAGGCTTGTCCAAATTCACATGCTCAAAAGTAGCTTCAATACAAGGGGATTCTCTCTGTGGATTTATTTGTTCGATCTCCAGGCCACCCAAATGATACCTATTCTCATCATGCGCCATCCAACGATTAGCATTAGAATTTACATCATCTCGCGACATCCAATCTGCCCCTTGTTTACCCTCAGAAGTAACACTTTTGGCATTTTCTTTCACAGTAGAATCCATTAAATGATCTTCCCCCTCCAGATGGTCATCGCATGCTGAAGCCTCTTGGACATTGGACAAATTCGGCTCTTCCACCAATCCAGGAGTGCAAGGTGCCTGAGCATAGTCCATGACATCAGCATCGTCAACAATATCAACCTGCACATGAAAATATTATCTTCACTGGATAGAAATTTGAATTTTCTGGTGGACGTATCCACTTGTGGTACTATGAATCGAACTAGCAAAACAAGCAATGTATCTTTATACCTTTTTACAACATAAATAAATATAATGTAAATCAAAATCAAACGAACTGTAGACTAAAGCCTGAAAACATAATCTTAGAGCTTCAAGTAGCTACCATGGTTTCTGAATTCGTCCTCTCTTGAGGATGCTCATCTAGCTTGAGAGGAGTCATCGGTTGGACAGAGGCCTGAGGATCACCACTGGAATCAGAGAAACGATTGTGTAAGAGACAGATGCAGTGCAGATATTTTTATGGACTGATCAACGCATCAACCACCAAGAGAATATGAGACTCAGATGTATATCAAGAAGACAGAATAATATAGATAATGACACTGTCCAATAAAACCTCCACAATATATAATACGCAAGACAGTAACATACTCTTTTCATTGAAAAAAGAAAACCTCTATGTCCATGGAACTGTAACTAAAAGAAGCGGGCATTTACTAACAAAGTATACTTGGTAGATAACACAGATCAATTATAGATGTGAGCACAATAAACAAAAAAGAGTATTATCATAAATTAGTTGATTTATCATCCCTCTTATTTCAGCTTAAATGAGAGTATGTTCCACCGTCTGAGGCCGACAATTTAATAGCGTGATAAAGGATTCAATGTTTAAACTAATAATGGCCCACATTACAACTGTCAGGAATCAAGTGACAGAAATGGAATGGCAGCTCAATGCAGATGCTGCAGCAATTATATCTCAAGGTACAATTTAAAAACCAAAATAACTAGGAGAAGAAAATGAATCATTTAGCAATGCCATGTTAATTTATGTAAAGCCAACCTCTCCTCAGCCTGTCCTGAAGTGCCAATTTTGTCCAAAAATAATTCCTGTACGCACATGAAATATAAAGGGAATCAATTAAGAACAGATGCTTACATTACCTCTGAATGCAGATAAGAATACTAATTTATGCAGTAAACTAAGTAACAGTATCACAATACTATAGGAGAACTATGTCCCAACATCCATGAATATGTCAGTACATGTAACATAGTGTTCAACCAACATGGATAAATATTAGCACATCAAATAACAGAATATAAACCTAATTTAGCCCTTGTTTGAGCCTCATTCTCTAAAAACTCATTTTCCCCAAACTCATTTTTAACCACGCATACTTCCAATAAGATAATTTTACACATACATTCATAATTTTCCCCTATTTTTTTTAACACACATCCTCCAAAAAAATCACTATTACAAAATCTATTTCCCAAAAAATGGGCCTCAAGCAAAGCCTTAATCAGTGAACTCTTACTCTACGATAAGAAAAGATCCCATGTTAAAATTTATGGAGAGAATTTTGTGACCTTCCATCTTAAGTTCCCATCCGTTGTGGTATTCGCATCACTACTCTATAAACTACACGCATTGATAAGTAGCTATACATTGTCATGCTGGCCCATTTAACTCTACGGCATCATCACTAGCATGAATTTCAAAGAACTACAAAAGTTAATTGATATAAACATATCTTCAGAATTCAAGTTTGGACAATTCAAAATGAAAAAAGAGGACAACAGTCTAGATAAAAAGAAAGTATGCATTTACATTCTATCTAGCTAGGAGAAAGCATTTTAGAGTACGTGTTTTCAGCAAATATTTTTATAACTATCTCCCCACTCAAATATTTTGCTGATTTCAAATTATCATTTGAAATGATTCTAGAAGTTTTATTCAAGCAAATTGAGCTATTTTAACCATGGAAAATAGTTTCAGAAAGTCTCAGTTTCCTCCAGTAAAAGTCTCCAATTACTCTCCTTGTATGTTGTATAATCTGGTAAGGGATTTCATGCTTAAAAGGAATAATTTAATAAAATATTTTAAAATCTGGCGGCCAGGGGGATGAGCATGAAATTCAATACACTTCAATTATTAATTTGCATCAAAATTTATAAATAGCTCAAGCCGTTCTTTGCTCTGCATTGATCTACATAAACCTGAGTCCCTGACAGCATGGAGGGTGTTATAATATAGTTCATTTACAAGAATACATAACTAGAAAACTATATGCAGGGTCGAAGACATCTCTCAACTTCTGAAGGAAAGGATTGCGTACCAGGTGTTTTATGCTAGATGTATGGCAACCAGAGCATCAGTGATATTGCTTTTTATTTTTTTCAGAGAGAATTGCAACAGAAAACATTTTCATATAAAATAATAAATATCCTTACAAATAAGAATGATAATAATAATTTTAATTTTCAGCATCCAAGTAATTCAAAACTTAATGTGTTATACAAATAATCAAATTTAACTGAGTTATAACTAGATCTAATTACTTGTTCCAACATGTATGAGAGAAATACTCCACAGCAAAATTAGCATGATAAATTCAAAAATTACAACAGTACAAAATATAAAGCAACAAAACACTACAACAGCATCAAGAGAGTGAATATATACCTCGTCAAGGTCCAATCCAGAAGCATCACCATCACCATCACCAAACCTCTCTACAAACAGCCAGAGCAACAATTAGGAAATATAATGTAGACGAGGCAAGTATAAGCATTATTTTAATGGTTAAAAGTCTAATAATACTTTTCTTTTCATATGGGTAGATGCGACTCTTGTTCTTTATTCTTCTTGTTGGGTTGGGGCAGGGGGGACACATGGGGGAGGGATGGGGTTGGTTTGAAAATGCCATATATTAGGAGCTCATGCAAAACAAGAACAAAGAATACCAACCATCCAGTCCAAACTTTGATGTGGAGTAACCGATACCATCCACAGTATCCTGAAGAGTAATTTGCTCCCTTGAACTAATATGATGGTCGAAGTAGTTACTGTACAATTTGCAATCAGTGTGAAATTGTTAGACAGGATGGAATATAATACCGTGCTCGACAAATGAAATGTTACATAATGCCTTCCAAGCATCCTAGTATAAACACAGGAGTCATGAACGTCATGCAAGCCAATTCAGATATAAGTATTTAAATGTCTCCTACTCATCGCCAGAAAGTCTAGTTCTTTTTGTTTCGGATACTCATGGTGAATAAACCATTAAACCCTAAACTTTATAAAGTCAACAATCTGACCTCTGTGCATGACTGAACGTGTACAAGTTTGGCAATTACCAGACCACAAATCCAATCAGTTCAGTGCTAAGAAATCTTAAAGACCATGAAGATTTAGCAGCTATACAAATTTATGATGCGCTAAGAAAGGGGGATATACTCATATAAAGTATATAGATAGCTTAGGTTTCACAGGAAACATAAATTAGATATTTCAAACCAACCCCTGGAAAATGTCATTATCTGGCAGCTCAAAATCATCAAGATCAAATGTCTCTGGCAAGGTGATGGAGTGATATGGTGCCTTCGACTCTTCAGGAGGTAAATCCACAGCAGCAGAGCGAAATGCTTGCTTGACCTTCAGCAAAGCCTCACTGCAATCATCAAAGAGGTAGTTCACCTTTCGAGAATATATCCTCACCACTCCAAGCAGAAGATGGCTAGACAACCGAAGTGCAATTGGTACATCGGGGAAAAGAATTGAGTCTGCAAAAGATAAGCAGGTTATACAGAATGAGATACAAATACTTTTTATTAACAATTAATAAAATGCCAAAAATCAAAGAAATTAAAGGAAACTGGTCACAAAAGAATTAACCGAATGAAAAATTGTGATGATAACAATAATTGAATATGAACCATGCAGAAAGTGAGAGAACCACGAAAGAATTCTGTGCCACATCACAGAGTGTAGCATGGTGATTAGTCATAAAGGTAGAGACTGTAAGTGATTCAAATTTGAATGACTTAAGCGCAGTTTTTACCTTCTCTCTTTAGCTCTGCGGCCCAAAGACTATAGCACAGATTTGTTATTATTGTACACCTTTAGTGACAAATTATTGAAAATTGATTCGTTTTCCCCCTTTAATCAGTCATATTCAATCTTTCTTAGCTTCTTTCTCAGCTTCCTTTTGTTATCTTGTCCTACGTCAATTGCAATGGACACAAGGATGTAATTCTTCTAGTTCAATTAATCAACATTGCAATTCATTTCAATTTATCAAGCATTTTAAGACCATTCTATCAAGAGAGAAAAAAAAGGATGAAATTTCACTATACTCATTGGTTACGTTGAACGTGTCAAAAATTTATGGAATGTGATATCCATGAATGTCAAATTCATCAACATTGCAATGCTAACATCTGAAATGGGATATAATTGCTTGATTTATACAAGAAAACCACCTAGTCCATGCCACAAATTCTTGTGCCACTGTATAATTATGCACTATAGTATTAACATTACAATTATTAGATTCAAAGAATTTTCTTGAAAAATTCAAATATCTTAATTTGGTGTAGATATTACAACAACAACAACAATAATAAAGGGAACCTAATTTCATTCCTTGGTAGTTGGTTCAATTCCTAGCAGAATAGGAATAACTTGTGGTCTTCAAAAGTTAAATTCGTGGAACTTCCAATGCCTAAAGTACTGGCACTGCCTTTAACTCATTCAAACTGAAACTTTAGCAAGCTATCAACTGTTCTCAAAATAAGCCTTATACCAAAATGACAACCCTGCAGCTTTAAATTGTGTATAAATAACAAAGAATTGATGTTTCTTGATATTTTAAAAAGTATATGAATGATTAATGATTCATCAGATCATGGCAAGTAAAACCTACTGTGCAAGAATTGTCAAGAATAGAGAGATATTGATTTAGCACAGTGTAATCTACCAAAAGTAACAAGAGGTTTGGTTGCATGGTCATTGTCACCTAGAATTTCGAACAAAAATTTCTATCTAAACTTCATTACAATTGCTCATTTAGAAACTGATTCCGAACACCAAAATTGAATCCAACAAATATAGCTCTAACATGATACTTGAGGGAACAGAAGACAAACATATGTTCCGCTTTTCATTCACATTACTCACGAGCAGCATATCTTTTTCTTTTCTCCATTTCATTTTACCACAACCAGATTAAATATTTAATGACCATTTATTTATACACACGAGTGCACCAACTATTAGGTTGTATCACTCCAAAAAAACAACTGAAAGTACATAATTACATTATCAAAGTTACAAAAAGAACTATCTTGCTTCATTTACAAAGAGAAAAATTAAAACTTTACCTACGGAGACTCCAATATCTGTATCGGCAACCTGATTCTTACGCAGCTTCCGCTCCAAATGGGCGGCTATCCATATGGTACCCAGCGGCCCCTTTTTGGCCAATATAAACTGCGAATAGAACATCTTGCTCTCTCTCCCCAAACAATCTTTATTCTATAATTGTAGCCAAACCCTTCTTCTCCTAATTTATTCCAACATACATTTGGAAAAAAAAAACCCTAAATTCCAAAAACTCAATCAATAAATAACTTAAAAACCCAGCTGGTTGATTTCAATCAGGACCCAAGTGCAAAATCAAGCACAATTGACATTCAAACCCCATGCTCACACCAGATCCCAAAAATCGAAAATCATAAATTTCGCACAAATGCTCACCCACCACCAGTGAATCCACCAGTTCAAAACTGCCAAATACGAAATTTAACCAACTTAAAAAAACCAGAAATTGAGTAGCAGAAACTTCAATTGCAACTAAGATCGAAGTTCAAAATAGACCCCCACAGTTCATCCTTACACAGAAAAATTCACACACCAACGATCTGTATCGAAATACGTAGAGAGAGAAAATGAAAGTGAAAAAAGGGAATCTGGGATTTTTTGGAAGATGATGAATTTTGAGCTCTAGAGTATCTGATTTGTTGTACTTCTAGTTTCCTTCTGCAGAGCGCAACTGGTTTCCAATTTTTCGATTTTCGAAATGAGAAAAATCAACTGTGACAGTGACTCCTTGTGTACGTGTGCTTCTCATCACATGCCCTTCGATCGAAGGACACGGTGAAGATCTGAAGATAAGATTTCAAGGTGTTCTTTTACTGTCCTTTCAGCCAATGGAAGCCGTCAGTTAGGGAAATATTGGTGTCAACCAGTGAACTTAACTTTACCTCATGGCTATTCACATGTAGCCCAGCACCATTAAAATTAAAATTATTTTTCTTATTCATTTTTCAAAAAAATAATATTACATGTAAATTTAAATTTTTTTTCCTTTTTAACCACATAATCTTAAAAATATATTATTCTCAAAATTTTAATATCAAATAATGAGGTCAAATTGGTGCTTCGAAAAGGCCCTGAAGGAAATTTCAAGCTTAATATTTATCTCTCCTTCTCTTAAAAGAGTGAATGTGAGATTCACTGTTCATTTTTGTCACATTAGTTTTCACATTAATCCTGTTTGGAACTGGTTTGGTACTGTTGCATATACCGACCTATTTTGTATTATAAAAATATATATATTTGAATCTGAAGATAAGATTTCAAGGTGTCCTTTTACTGTCCTTTCAGCCAATGGAAGCCGTCAGTTAAGGAAATATTGGTGTCAACCAGTGAACTTAACTTTACCTCGTGGCTATCCACATGTAGCCCAGCACCATTAAAATTAAAATTATTTTTCTAATTCATTTTTCAAAAAAATAATATTACATGTAAATTTAAATTTTTTTCCCTTTTAACCACATAATCTTAAAAATATATTATTCTCAAAATTTTAATATCAAATAATGAGGTCAAACTGGTGCTTCGAAAAGGCCCTGAAAGAAATTTCAAGCTTAATATTTATTATTTACAAAAGACGCAATTATTGAATATGTAAAAGAAATTAATAACAACCCATTAAAACAAGTTTAATATTTATTAATTGTCACTTGTAAAAGTAAACTTTTTGAACCCCCAAAAAAAAAAAGTTATGGTCAAAGTTTGTATTTCTATAATTTATTTTGAATGATTCTAGGCGTACATGGAAAAATNCATTACAACAACCCATTACAACAAGTTTAATATTTATTAATTGTCACTTGTAAAAGTAAACTTTTTGAACCCCAAAAAAAAAAAAAGTTATGGTCAAAGTTTGTATTTCTATAATTTATTTTGAATGATTCTAGGCGTACATGGAAAAATCGGTGACGTTGCCAAAAAAAAAAAGAAGGGAAAAACAATGGCAGAGAGCTACCTTATACACGCATCGAAATCTTTTCCCCTAAAAGAGAGCGTTAGAAACACTGAGAAAGGGGGCTTTGAAGGGGGAGGAAGTTTACAACGCCGGCGTGATCATATTAGATCCTAAATTGTCGGACAAAAATGGCGCACCAAGGAAATTCTTATTTATTTCGATGTATATGCAGGCAAGTTCGAAGTCGGGCAAATGAAAGAGATTGAGAGATAGGCATACTGATATGGAAGAGTCTGCACTCGATGTCCAACTATCTCAACAACTTCAATATTCACAGCTGACATCATTCTCATATTCACAGCTTTTGTTGGTTAGTATATGGATTTTATTTAAATTTTTTCTGTTTTGTAGTTTTATTTATGTTGTTATTTGACATAGGGTGATGTCAAAAGTCAAGTGTTAACTCAACAATTTCGGTCATCTAATTTGATCGTGTCGTCGTCTACTAACATTATATTCAATTTCCAAGGTGAACACGTGTTGAAATCATTATAATTCAGAGTTTTTTTTTTTGGCAGACGTGTTAACGCTCCTACTGTATGTTAGGTACTTCAAGCACGTACTTTGCTTGCCCACATTTACTGCATTCAGGAACCACGGTCATCGGAATAAGTCAAATGAGGTAGATTTTTCTTCAGGTAAGATTTTAGTAAATCTAGATGTTAGATTGATGTTGTTTTGTGATTTTGGAACAACATAAGCTGCATAGTGGTGCAAAACAAACTTTGTCTTAAGGGATTTGTTTGTGTTCATAAGGTGATAAAACTTGAGTCAGTGTTATGGGATATGGCAGAAATTCCTTATTTATGTTGTTATTTGACGTAGGGTGACACCGAAAGCCAAGTGTTTACCAAACAATTACCATCATCTAATTTGATCGTGTTGTTGTCTACTAATGTTATATTTAATTCCCAAGGTGAACACGTGTTGAAATCATTATAATTTAGAGTTAATTTTTTTGTACACGTGTTAACGCTCCTACTGTACATTAGGTACTTCAGGTTCGTACTTTACTCACCCATATTTACCGCATCTAGGAGCCACAGTCATCGGAATGAGTTAAATGGGGTACAATTTCCTTCTGGTAAAATTTTAGTAAATCTGAATGTTAGAGGCTGATATTGTCTTGTGATTTTAGAACAACATAAGCGCACAGTGGTGCATGACAAACTTTGTTTTAAGGGGTTTGTTTGTGTTGTTAAGGTGATAAAACTTGAGTCGGTGTTATGGGATATGTATCTAGCAAAAATTCCTTATTGTTTCTTTTATGTTGCTGGATTTCTTAACATCTCATTTTTATTGCTTCCCTCAGTTACATGCTACAGATTCTATCCCAAGAGTTTCTCACATTGCAAATCGTTCCAATGCCGTCCACCATACTCAGCCAGTTATGTCGATTCACAACGATGATGGAATCTCATATAACAAGTGACATGGGATCGGATGGCATAACAAAGGTAGCATGATATGGTCAAACATTACCCGCAAGAAATTGATGCTAAATTGGGTTTTATTTTATTTCTATGTAGTGGTCAATCTTCATGTTTAATTATATACCCATGACTGATAAAGAAACGGAATTGTGTATGACATTGTTTGGGACCATTATTCATTATCCAATATTGATTGTGAATCGGTTTTATGTCTTGACTTGATACATATTCATATAGCAAGAATAAGAATTATTTCTACCAAACCTAAGTCAAACATATAATTAGAGGACCATAGTTTACACCAATTTTTCGATAGCAAGTATATAGTTCAATAATATTAGTCAACCATGCATGCAATCCCAAGTTGCCTCCTTCGGGCTTCAATCAAAAGCCAATTAAAAGTATAAACAAATCATGATTTTTTTTACTACTTATGAAGTATGACCCTTTCCTTTTCCATTCACTTCCGCACTTTCCTTTTCCTTGTGGAATGTCACGTTCAATGAAATCTCGATGTCTCGTTTTTCGGTTATTCGAGCTAGGCTGTCGAACATGCTTGACAAATCTTCGACTTCCTCGATGGTCGCATGACTCTTCATTTACGACCCAATCAAAATATCCACAATTAATACTGCAAGTTTTGAATAATCTCCCTTTATTCTTTGTCTCCCTTTCAACCTTAAACATTTTTGTAATCCGTGTGCACACTATGGGCATTGTCATTTTATTGGGAAATACCTAAAGAAGTGCTCCATGCTTCTACAGCCGTGACAAACACCAACACTCCTTCCTTTCACCTTGGAACATAAATCAAATATCATTACTATACGAACTAAGAAAATGGAGAAAAATTCATAATCACTAGTTTAGCATCTCAACAACTCCACCCCTTTTCATTTATTTTAAACAACAATAAATATGCTTGCATTATTCTTCTACCATTATAGAACATGGCAAGCAGTATATCTTCTACCAATCACTAATTCCACCATCTTTTCACCACATTTTATATAGGATATGGAATGTAGAAAGTGAAAAATATAAGCAAAAATCTTACTTTAAGTGTACAGTGTTTACACAATAGACACATAATGTGTTCTTCAAGTCTTTGACATCGGTAGGAGGTGGAGATGAGTGTGGTGATTGTGGATAGAGGCGATGACCGGAGGTAGAGACGAGTGCGGATATTGTGGACGAATGCAATGGACGGACGTGGAGACAGGTGCAGCGATTGTAGATGGATGCGATGGTCAGAGGTGGAGATGGTTTCCAAGGTTTCAAATCAACGAAAAGGGAAAGCAAGATATAATTTAACTTTGGGGTTGGTGATCGGTGACGCTGTTGTGGACGGAGGGGCCGATCAGAGGTGAAGAACACAACGACGATTTGTAGGGTTTGAAATGGAGAAATTGGGAATTAGATACACTTTGCATTTTTCCTTTTCCCTTCCCTTTTTTTTAAAAAAATAGAGGCACATGCCACGTTATTCTATGGAATTTCGGATGAGCTTTATTCTGTACATGTAGCGCGATTGATTTAATTTATTGATTGATGTCGAGTCGTAGTAACAAAATTTGCTATAAATCATCCATGATGTTGATTATTATTTGGTTAGTTAATCTATGGCAATTGAATTTTTCTTTTAATGTCATCGTGATCATCGAACTTTAATTTATGTCATCATGGTCGTTAACTTTATAATATAATAGCATTGGAGGTCCCTAACATTTAAACATTTTGACGATGAAGTCTTGAACCTTTGATTTTGGGCAATCAAAGTCCCAGAGCTTTCAAATCTCTACATTGATGTCCTTTTTGATAATGGAAAACAATAGTTTGATCATTCAAATGTTAAATTTTGAGTAAATGATCGGTGTACCTCAGTTTGATATTGAACAAGGAAATAAAGAAAAAATTAAAGAAAAGAAAGATAAAAGGATAGGAAAAATAAACTCTATTTTTTAATGAAACGTAAAAGTTTTATAATAAAGAATAGTTTCAAAGGTTTAGTACCCATCGTCAAAATGTTCAAAGGTTAGGGATGCTATTTACGTGAACTTTGTAAGAACTAAATTAAAGTTTGATGATCATGGTGACGCTAAATGAAAATTTTGAAGGTCGTAGTGACACTAAAAAACTTGATGGTTATGATGACATCAAGTGGAAAGTATGTTGTCCGTAGGTGAAGTTAATCCATTATTATTATGATTGATATTGTAACATGCTTCAGAGATTATTTCTTTACTAATTTGAATGTGTAATTAAAATAGTTATTTCCTTGTATGTTACTTGTTATGATTAAAATAGTCATTTTCTTTATATATGCAGCGTTTGTTTGGAAGAAATTTTTTCAAAATATTTTTTTTAAATGTGTGATTAAAAAGTAGAGAAAAATTATGTGCTCTATAAAATATGTAGTTGAAAATGATTTTGAAAAAAAGTCTCTTCCAAATTTCAATACATTTTTCATATAAATATTTCAGCAAATGCAACAAACACACTCATAGAGGGGTGGTTAACGGATGCTATTGAAACCAAATTCATGTTAATTCAATCAAAATTATATACTAATTTTGATCTTGCATTTATGATTACTATTCATTATTATTCATATATTTCATGAAATTCACTTACTATTCTTTATAAATTGATTTATAAAATTGTCAAATGGAGGCTTAATCAATAGTGACCAGTCATTAAAATAAAGATAGACGAGCATTAAGTTCTCGTAAGAAGTTGATTTTTTGAGAATCGATTTTTTTAGAGTGTGGTTGAAAAAAGTAAAAAGAAGTTAGTGAAAATGACATTTTTTGGGAGAATGTGATTGAAATGAATTTGGAGTAAAATATGAAAAAAAATTAAGTTCAAACAAGGACTAAGAATGTAACACCCATCACATCATAATGGACATGGTGTGACTTTTGAAATGCTTGATAAAATTCTTATTAAGATGTTGTATCTCCGGAAGTATCAAACTTAATATGACTCGTGACACCGACGTTTAACGTAAAATGACAAATATCATACTAAAATTTCATTGAATTGGCTTAATTATAAGTAGATAAAAAGGAATGGTATAGGCCCATGTTTGGGCTCCATTTTATTAAAAATGTATTTTCTCTCCTAAATATTTTCCTTCTTTTTTAATCTCACATTCTTTAAAAAATCGCTATACTAAAATACAATTTTCCCAAAACAAATTATAATGGACCCCAAACTAGGGCTAGATTTCGTGGAGCCTACGAAATATAAGGATAATAAATGGATAGTAATCATGAGTAGTTGTGGATCCTATTGTTAAAATTAAAATTTAAACAACTTAAATTATTCAATCTAAACATGCACTAATCTAAAGAGGCTCAACAAGGCAAAAGTTGCTGCTACATTACAACCTACTCATGTTGACATGAAAGTGCACAACTAACATTAGAGTGCACAACTAACATGATATGCTAAATAATCAATTATGTTTAAAAGTTGGTTTAAGTCTAATTGTGTGTATAGAGTATCAACTAAAAACTGCAACTAAAAACTGCAAGTTCAAATCATATGTACGGAGGTTGTAAGGTTAACGACCAAACGTGAAGGATGTCCATGAGATGCTAGAGCTCATTTTACACAATACAATGCAGTACTCCAGGTTGCAAGGAGGCTCAACTCGTTCCAAGGGTAGGTTGTGCAAGAGAGGCTAGGGCTCATTCTACACAGAATGGTAAAGTACCTAATGTTGCACACAAGAGCTCAAAATCTATTACTCCTATTAAGTTCAACATTGTTGATAATGTATTTAAGTGATTAAATACCGGTTTAACGAGTAAAATATATAAAAATGTATTTTCTCTCCTAAATTTTTTCCTTCTTTTTTAATCTCACATTCTTTAAAAAATCGCTATGCTAAAATACAATTTTCCCAAAACAAATTATAATGGACCCCAAACTAGGGCTAGATTTCGTGGAGCCTACGAAATATAAGGATAATAAATGGATAGTAATCATGAGTGGTTGTGGATCCTATTGTTAAAATTAAAATTTAAACAACTTAAATTATTCAATCTAAACATGCACTAATCTAAAGAGGCTCAACAAGGCAAAAGTTGCTGCTACATTACAACTTACTCATGTTGACATGAAAGTGCACAACTAACATTAGAGTGCATAACTAACATGATATGCTAAATAATCAATTATGTTTAAAAGTTGGTTTAAGTCTAATTGTGTGTATAGAGTATCAACTAAAAACTGCAAGTTCAAATCATATGTACGGAGGTTGTAAGGTTAGCGACCAAACGTGAAGGATGTCCATGAGATGCTAGAGCTCATTTTACACAATACAATGCAGTACTCCAGGTTACAAGGAGGCTCAACTCGTTCCAAGGGTAGGTTGTGCAAGAGAGGCTAGGGCTCATTCTACATACAATGGTAAAGTACCTAATGTTGCACACAAGAGCTCAAAATCTATTACTCCTATTAAGTTCAACATTGTTGATAATATATTTAAGTGGTTAAATACCACGTTGATGGGTGCATATGGAGGAAATGTTGGTAATGTATTTAAGTGGTTAAATACCGGTTTAATGAGGAAATATTGACAAATAGCGTATTTGTAGTATTGATACCGTATTTACATGATAGATACCTTATTTGTAAGACTGATACCATATATACAACATATACTGTATATGCAAGTATAAAACAAAATATTAAAAAGTAAATTTTTTAACCTGGTGCCTGTGTTACACACAATTTCCTTAAAACAGATTCGCCCACTCACCGTCTGTGCTTGAGGTTTAAAGCAAGCGTCCGTTTCCCAAGATACAACGATAAAACTAGTAGATTATGAGCACCACATATACTATTTCGGCGAACTGATCTAGTGTCTGAACAATATCACTTCCAATACTCAAACATAAATTAAAATGTAT